>WNWK01001387.1:0-287924 GCA_009830355.1 Cherax destructor
GGGTTATGTTTTTGTTATTTTTCCCAGTCAGGAAATTTTTTTGTTCTTTATAACCGGTCCTGTTCCGGGGTCACCCCCCCCCCGGGCCCCCCCAGAATCTTTATGTAATGGTCTTTGAATTTTTGCGAGTGTTTATGTCATTTTTTTAGGACGTAATTTTGTCTTTCCCCGAACCTGAATGACCTATGCTATAAAAGTGCTGCAAATATAATTTCATTACTGTTATATAGTGACCCTTTTTTTTTAAAGGGGTGAAAAACCCCGGGGAAAGGGGTTAATATTTATCAGGTCATCTGAAACCCTTTTTTTTTCCCACGAAAAAACCCCCTCCTTGTTATATTATTGGCTGAAAGCAGTTTTTTTCGAAACGTGTTTGGTTTTTTTTTCCCCGTATTTTTAACTTGTCCACCATGAGCTTTATGTTATGGTCCCTGCAGTGGGTTTTTGGGGTTTTCTTCACTCTGATTCAAGCACGGGTTTTTGAAAACCCAACCAGACAAGGCGAGTTAAAATGAGTTTTTTAAATCTTGGACCTTTCCCCCCTCCCCCCCAACGGTGCTTCATTTTTCCGTGATGTTGGGGTTTTAACGTTCAGGCTTAGAATCTAGTAACCCTTTTTTTGGTATACCTAGGGGGAAATTTCTCCTTTCATCTTTGGTTTTTTTTTTTTTTTTTTTGCTTATGACTTAAAAGGAATTAAAATATGGTTTAAGAGAATAAAGAATTGTTTTTTTTATATTTTAAATTTGCCAGGAAAGGGAATTGGTTTGATGTTGAAATTTTGTTTATCAAATTTGGTAATTTAATTAGTGTACAACTTTTTAAAACCAGTAAATAATCCAAAAATTTTGTGATTTATAAATCTACAATCATCACCATGAAGTATACCTCCCGGCATCACAACTAGATCACAATCCTTTGTCTATGTCAGAGTTTAGAAGATTATGTTGTGGCCTAAGACCAGAAGGTTTGAACTGGGACCGGGAAGTGAGGGCGATAAGCCCCGGAATCGACATGTAGACAACATGTAGTAGGCCTGGTCACAGCCGGCCGGGGGGGCGTTGCCCCCCGGAACCCTTCTCCAGGTATACCCAGGTATAATGGTGATCTGGAGTATGTAGCCACTGGATCTGTCCCCAGTACTTTTGACAAGGAAGAATTTGTGCTCTGTTGTGGGGACTGGTGGATGAGATTGTGAACGAATGACCTGAAAGATCCAGCACAAGGGATTGTGGAGAGGGGGAAAGCTTGACCACTGAGTTATCCGTGCGTGTCCTGGAGTGGAAAAGTAGCGGAGAGCTTTTAGAGCGGGAAGTGCTGCCTCATTCCCCACCAACATATACAAACAGGCCTGCAGTTACTGCTCTTGATGATCCATGTTGAGTGGCGGGTTAGTAGTGTCAGTCATGATTTGTGATGAGCTGCTGGCTTAACCAAGGCCTCACTTCATTTGTATCTTTAGTTTTTTTTTCCCAAATTTAAAAGGGGCAGCTGTGATGGGTGGGTAGGCAATGTCACTAACTTCCTGATAAAGACGGTAGTAGCTACGCATTGTGTTACGGCCGCCATTCGGTCTTTTACTCTGGCAGGCCAATCTCATTTGGCCTCATAAATATGAATTGTCGGCGGTGTGATGTTAGTGAAGTACGTGAGCCATGTCCACCAGGACGCCATAGCAAGAGCCTCCGGCACTGCCAACGTCCACGTCTCACTCCCGTATTACTCTATACTTACCTTGTATTAAACTGAAATCTAATTCTTGCACTCTTCAAGGGAGGGTGGGGGTGCCTTTATGCTATTATGGATCTTGATTCTAGATATTGGAGCTATATTGTTCCTTGGATAAATTCCGATTATCTCTCATTCCTGGTGCTGTATGACCCCCAGGAGTCTATCGCTCCCACATTAATATAATACGAATTCAAATGCAATTACATCGATGTCATTCAGCCTCTGAAGGTTTAACCTCGTGATGCTACGTATAATAATTATAAGCTCTAAATAATACATACATGTACATGTATTTTTAAGGTACATACATACACTAAAAAATGTTGTTATTGTTAATATAGAGTCTTAACAGTATGAGAATGCGTTAGGTTGGTAATCCTGGTGGAGCAACAACAAGCGGTGCGTGACGTCATCACGAGTACCGTGAGACCGTCCCGAACTGTGGCGTTGTGAGGCGTTAATCATTGCTTTCCATAACACCTATACATGTCTCGTCGTAAAACTTGTTTCCCTGAAAATTCCCGATAGTATGTACTGTTAATGGTAATTAAATTGTGTCATCCAAGTTAGCCAGAGTTTCCCAGTGAGATTTGGCGGGAAATTGTGGTGGTTTTTTTGGCGTTTTTTTTTTTTTTCCTGGGGCCGGGGCCAAAGGGGGCTGAAAGCGTGGGGGCCCTCCTCTCTCTTCCCCTCTCTCTCTCTTCTCTCTCTCTCTTCTCTCTCCCCTTCTCTCTCTTTTCCCCTCTCTCTTCTCTCTCTCTCTCTATCTCTCTTTTATCTCTCTTCTCTCTCTCTCTCTCTCTCTCTCTCTTCTCCTCTTCTTCTTCTCTCTCTCTCTCTTCCTTTTTCTTTTCCCCTCTCTCTTTTCTCTCCCTCTCTTCTCTCTCTTTCTCTCTCTTTTCTCCTTTCTCTCTCTATCTCTCTCTCTCTCTCTCTCTCTTCTCCCCTCTCTCTCTCTCTCCTCCTCTCTCTCTCTCTCTCTCTCTCTCTCTCTCTCTCTCTCTCTCTCTCTCCCTCTTTTCTCTCTCTCCCTTTTCTCTCTCCCTCTCTTCTCTTTTCTCCCTCTCTCTCCCCTCTCTCCCTCCTCCTCTCTCTCTCCCTCTCCCCCCCTCCCCCCCTCTCTCCTCCTCTCTCCTCTCCCTCCCTCCTCCCCCCCTCCTCTCTCTCTCTCTCCCCCTCTCCCTCCCTCCTCTCCCCCTCCCCTCTCCCTCCTCTCTCTCCCCTCTCCCCTCTCCCCCCTCCTCTCCCCCCTCCCTCTCCCCCCTCTCCCTTTTTCCCCCTCTCCTCTCCCCCCTCGCCTCTATTTCCACCAGTCTGCCCCTTTTATTTCCTTCCCTTTTCCCTGCTGTTTCCCTCCCCTTTTTCATCTCTAAATTTTCTCCCTCTACCCTGTCTCTTTGCCCCCCTTTCTTTTCCCTCCTTCCTCTTACCCCCTCCCCCCCACACGTTACTTGTAATGAGTTTGATTTCGTGACAGACTGCTTAAATGCTGCTCATGTCTTATTAAATTATGGTACATAGTGCTTTATGAAATGGATGCTAGATTAGATTGGGGTAGGTTGGGTTAGATTACGTTAGGAAGGGGACACCAGTCTCGCTGGCTAGGCTAGGCTAGAGGAAGGGAACTTGTAAACTGAAACCAAGCCAGTCGAATACGTCGGACAAGTACGAGTTTGTTAGTTTTTCTATCATGTTCACTGGTCGTGTGTTCATCCTTAGGACCTTGTGTTAATCTTTGTCCTTGTGTTCATCTTTGTCTTTCTGTTTATATTTATGACCTTGTGTTCATCCTTAGGACCATGTGTTCATCTTTAGGCTGTGTTAATCTTTATATTATTGTGTTCAAATTGGCCTTACCTGAAGGACAATGGGCAGTGGAAAACAATATGATGTTCAATGAAGACAAATTCCAACTACTACGTTATGGAAAACTGGGGAAATAATAACTAGAATTGAGTATACTACAAACTCACTATACAATAGAGTAAAAAATAATGTGAGGGACCTGGGGTGGTAATGTCTGAGGATCTCACTTTCAAGGATCAACAGTGCCAAGATCACAACTCGAAGAAACTGATAGGATGGATAATGAAACCTTCAAAACAAGAGATGCCAAGCCAGTGATGATCCTTTTAAATCACTTGTTCTCTCTAGGCTGGAATACTGCTGTGCAATAAAATCTCCGTTCAAAGCAGGTGAAATTGCAGATCTATAGTAGGTACGGAGAATTTTATGACACAAGTTCTTCCAAACACCTTAACTACTGGGAACTCTTGGAAGCATTGACTAGAAGGAATGGTCCCGAATCTGCTCACAGAAATCACTCCCTACGAAAGTAAAAGACTTGGCAAAAGGTGGAAATGGTACAGAGGGGACAGATGGGCAGAACAGTGGGACAAGACAAGACAGGCACCAGCTCATCAGGGCTGTATAAACAATCAAAGTCAGTACTGGAGAAACCAGGGTATGGGCACCAGGGGCCCATACCCGGTAGGACATCACCAGTGGTACTAACCAAACACAAAGAAAGACCAAACATCCCAAATGGTAACTCCTGCTTCATATTTGCAAATATTCAGGGTCTGAAATCAAAAAAAATGACAAAGTTAGTTATGTTAGTGGACTCCCATCAGAAGCAAATGCCATGTTTGGAGCATTTACAGAAACACATACAAGGGGTGTTTTTTGGGCGGAGAGATTAAGATAGAAAACTATAACATGTATAGATGTGATAGAATTAATAGGTCACAGGGAGGAGTAGGACTCTTATAAAAGATACTTCTGTTGCCGAAGTTTTGAACGCTACGAATGATATAGTAGAAATCCCCGCTTTTAAAATGGAAAATAAGAATCTATAATTATCCTAGAACAAACCACCATCAGCAACGCGGAGGAATCAAGAGCAGTTAAAGAAGATAGATAGCTATCTGGATAGGCTAGAGAATCCCACCCCAAACATTTTTAAACCTTGGAGATTTTAATCTCCCTCATGTAAAATGGAAGATGAGGCACCATAATGTTATACCAGAAATAACTCCTGGAAGCACCCTGGCTCAACAGGCACATACCAGGAACTAATGAGGCTTTGTGAAAAGTACTCACAAACCAACAGATAATTGATCCACTAGAAATGAAAATACCCTGGATTTGATATTCACAAACAACGAGGAATTAATCAGAGACATAACAGTTACAAAAACAATATACTCTGATCATAACATCATAGAAGTTCAAACTAGTATTAACTCAGGGTTAGGGAACTGCGACACTAATGTTAGAACGGAATGTTCAGAAAGTTTAATTTTAATAACCATAGAATTGACTGGGAAAAAAAAACCAAGAGCTATCAGACATATCATGGGAATCAGACATGAGCCCCCTAAATCCCCACCAGTGCCTAAGAAAGCTGAATACAGAAGCATACAAAGGTATGTGAAACACGTACCATTGAGAAACCCAAGAAGATCAGATATAGAGAGGGGCGTAGGAGATGGTACAGGAGAAGAAAAGGGGTTACTGAATTGCTAAAAAAACAGTTATGTTGGAACAGAAGAAAATAGCCTTAACCGAGAGATCACGGAATTAGAGAAAAACTTAAGATGTCATACCTGACAGAAGAAGTACAAAGGGAACAAAGAGCCATACAGGATATTGCAAGAAACCCAAAATATTTTCTCCTATGCAAAACAAGCTAAGAACTACCGTAAATGGACCATTATTGAGAGGAGATTCGTATAGGACGATGAACAGGAAATGAGTGAAATTTAAAAAACAGTATGAGTCAGTGTTCAGCAACCCACTAAATGACAGCAAGGAGAAAATGCAGAAATATTTTTCACCCAGCAGAAGGCTGCGAGACCACCTAACCGACATTAGTACAAATCCCTAGATTTCGAAAAAGAAATGGCCAACATGCCCCTCCTCAGCACCTGGCCAGATTATAATGCTTTATTTATAAAGCAGTGCAAAGTACCATTAGCAAGACCCTTAGTATTTGTGGAGAAAGAGCTTAGATCTAGTGAAATTCCAGAGGCCTTAAAGAGTGCAGACATAGCTCCTTTGCATAAGGGAGGTAGTAGAGCATAGCTAAAAATTACAGACCAGTAGCCCTCACTTCTCACATCATAAAAATCTTTGAAAGAGTGATGAGACGCAGATTACAAAGTTCATGGACCACACAACCAACATAACCCGAACCAGCATGGCTTTAGAGCGGTCGATCATCCCTGTCACAGCGGGAACCATTATGACAGAATTACGGAGGCATTGGAGGACGACCAAAACGCAGATGTGATTTAACAGATTTTGCAAAGGCGTTTGACAAATGCGATCATGGAGTGATAGCGCACAAAATGAGGGCCATAGGCATTAGGGAAGGTAGGCAGATGGTTTTTTGAGTTCCTAACACAAAGAACACAAAAAGTAGAGTGAACAGGGCAAGATCCAGCATCACGAGGTCAAAGCTCAGTGCCCCAAGGCACTGTCCTGCACCTCTCTGTTTTCATCCTCTAGAGACATAGAAAAAAACACCCAGCACATTTTGTATCATCATTTGCAGATGACACTAAAATAAGCATGAAAGTCACTCGGTAGAGGACACTAAAAAAAATTACAGGAGGACATAAGCAGGGTCTTCCAATGGGCAGTGGAGAACAACATGACGTTAATGGTGATAAGTTTCAGCTGGGTTGGAAAAATGAAGAACTCAAAAGGAACACTATATACAAAACGCAAGAGGTCACCACATAGAACGAAAGGAACATAAAAGGACTTGGGAATATTATGTTGCTGATCTGTCGTTTAAAGACCAAAACAAGACAAAGATCACAACAGCCAGGAAGATGACGGGTGGTATTGAGAACTTTCAAAACAAGGGGAAATAATGCCGATGGTGACATATTCAAATCGCTATCTCCTCATTAGACTACTGCTCAGTGCTGACGGCCCGTTCAGGGCAGGAGGAAATAACAGAGCTGGAACAAATCCAGAGATCGTTTACGGCTCACATTGAGCCATTAAACATTTAAATTTTGGTAACGCCTTCAAGTCTTGAACATGTACTCAGGAGGGAGGGGAGAGATACATGATAAATATACATGGAAAGTACTTTAGGGCCTGGTCCCAAACTGCACACTGCCATAACAACATACTGGTGAGAGATATGGGAGAAAGTGTAAAAAAAACCCAGTGAGGAGCAGGGGTGCGGTGGGGACAATACGGGAGCACTGTTTAACACCGGGGTCCCAGACTATTCAACATCTTACCAGAAGATATCCGAAACACGGCTGGAACCAGTGTAGAAGCTTCAAGAGGAAACTGGACAAATATCTTCACCGGTGCCAGATCAACCAGGCTGTGATGGATATGTGGGGCAGCGGGCCTCCACAGCAAACAGCCTGGTTGACCAGGCAAGCACCAGACGAGCCTGGCCCATGGCGGGCTCAGAGAGTAGATCTCTGAAACTCTTCAAAGGTATATCAAAAGGTAGGCGGTGCAAAATACCCCAATGAAAAGTAGGGGGCCATTGGTACACTGAGAAAACACACTAATGTCCGGGGCCCAAGACTGTTCAACAGCCTCCCAAACCCTGCATAAGGGGAATCACCAATAGACCCATGGCTACCTTCAAGAAGGAGCTGGACAGATAAGTCGGTGCCGGATCAGCCGGGCTGTTTTCTCGTTGGACCACGTGCGGCCAGCAAACAGTTTGATCAGGCCCCGGTCGTGGACCCGGGGCCCCGGGGCGTTGATTCCCGGAATCCTCCATGTAGACGATTCTGGGGATCAACGGCCCGCGGACCGGTCCCAGCCAGGCCTCCAGGTAGATCAAGGCCTGATCAACTAGGCTGCTATTGCTGGCCTCACGCATTCTGAAGTACGAACCACAGTCCTGCTGGTTAGGAACTGATTGGAGGAACTTGTCGAGTTTCCTCTTGAAAGTAGGGAGAAGTCTTGAAGACTACGGTGCTCTTCAGCTCCAAGGCTGAGAGATTACCTCATCTTTTGTATATAATAATAAATAATAATAATAATATAATATCTTTATTTACTACAAGTACATGTACAAGGTATACATGCCTAGCCGACATCAATGACATACTACTATAAGAAAGTTCTTTGTTATCAAAGTTTGGAAATTAGGTCAGTTTGTCCCAGGATGCGACCCACACCAGTCGACTAACACCCAGGTACCCATTTTAAACTGATGAGTGGACAGGGACAGCAGGTGGTTATGGAAACAGGTCCCTAATGTTTTCCAGCCGTACCGGGGGAGATTCGAACCATTCACATTATGTCCTTGTTTGTATTGATAAAGCCACTGGGTGGCGAAACGTCTACAGAAAATTTATCCAGATGTTGCACATTTTCTTAATTCATCTTGTCGGTATTATATTTCCTGTGAGTTTCCCATGTATGCATGCAGGGAGGGCGTTGAAGAATCAGATTATCACCCTGTGATTCTCTGAACCAGTTATCGATAAAAGGGACATATGTACGGGAAAATGCTTGAGGGCCTAGTCCCAAAGGTGCCCCCCCATACTGGAGGAGAGTGGGGGAATGTGTAGAAATAGGGAGATATGTAATAAAAGTGAAAAAAGGGGACCGTGGGCATAGTAAGAGAACCTTGTTTACATCCGTGGTCAAGGACCCCGAACACCCCCAGGTAGACCATCTTACCGTAGATATGAAGCACTTTGGAAGAGTGAAATCTTCAAGAGGAAACAGACAATTTCCCCACCAATGTCAGATCAACCATACAGTGACGGGTATGTGGGTGGGGGGCCACGCAGCCTGGTTGAAAGGCTAGTTCCAGACAAACTTGGCCCAGAAAAATTGAAACCCCCCAAAATACATAAAAGGGGGCGCCAGGGCACAGTAAAGAACACTTTTAAAGTCCTTACCGGGGAAAAAGGTTTTTTGGGGCAACGCCCCGCGGTCGGTCTGAGACCAAGCCTCATGGGGGGAAAAATTTCGATCAACCGACTTTTACTGCTGGCCCCCGCAAAAAACCGAACCGCCCTTGGGGAATTGCTTTAGGTGTCTGTCCAGTGCCTTCTTGAAGGCCAGCCAGGGTCTATTGGTAACCCCCCTTATGTATGCTGGGGAGGCAGTTGAGCAGTCTTGGGCCCCGGACATTTTTGTTTCTCTCTCAATGTACTCGTGGCGCCCCTGCTTTTCATCGGGGTGTTGCATCTCCTACCGAGTTTTTTTGCTTTCATGGGGAGTGATTTTCGTGTGCAGGTTTGGTACCAATCCTTCCAGGACCTTCCAAGTTATATTATCATGTATCTCTGTTGCCAGCGTTCGGGGAATAAGATCAAGGACCTTCAACCGTTCCCTGTAATTTAGGTGACCGAAGATTGTCACTTGACGGACTAAAGAAGTTTTCAAGAGGAAACTGAACCAGTCCATAAAAAAAGTACAAGATAATTCAGGTATGTGGACCTGTATCCCCCAACAGCCTGGTGGATGAGGCACCCCACCTCAAGCTTGATGTCAGGCCTCGCCTCGAGAACCTCGAAACTAATGCGTGTATACACGTATGAATTTTGCCGGTGTCTGTCCATGGGTGGTCCAGCCATGCGTGTCTCCCTCACGCGCTGTCTTAAAAAAGAATGACCATCTTTTTTGTACCTAAGATTGATCAGGTGGGTCGGAGTGTGGGGATGACCTTGACCCGTTTTCTCAAGGTGTTTGGGGTCATTGGAGGTCAAATGACAGCTCTTCCTCGGATGTACATACATAAGGATATCCCTCCAAAAAGAACTCGAAATAATGGATTCAAATTGGATAAGTTTAGATTTAGAAAGGATATAGGGAAGTATTGGGTTTGAAATAGAGTAGTCTGCCCAGTAGGATCATTGAAGCTAAAACCTTGGGTATGTTATATAAACACTAGCGAGAGGGTTGGATTTGAGTGGGACTTGTAGAGACTTAATAGGGTTATCAAAGCTATTCCTAGGTAGCACTTGATGAATAAGAACCCAGCAACATTATTTCTGCATAGAAAGGGATGTTTTCCATTTTTACAAAATGTGCAGTGATTGTAGCTCATTGTGCATTGGATTTTTCACACGGTTTGGACTTGGTATAAGTTAGAGTATATTGTGAGTATGATATTTATAATATGACAGTAAATTAATTTGTATAATCAGTAAATTAATTAGTATAATGGCTGCAAATTGGTATTGACAGTAGCAAAGGCAGTCTTCCTTCACACCGGATTCTCGAAACTGGTCACAGGTAATTGTCAGGGTAGCTGAATGTTTGTAATGTTTCAGCCAGTTATTAAGAGCAACATTTTGATTAGAAGCGCTGAGTAATCAACATTTGTGGGATTCATGAATCATACAACTCCAGTAATGCAAATAAAGTTCTGGAATTCATAAATCATAAACTCCAGTAATGCAAAGAAACGAGGACAACCTTCAAAGCCACGAAGTGAAACAACTTGTTGGAAGAGGTGAATAATTACAGTATATTCACAGAGAAGCCCTAAACTCGTATGGGTCATACAGCACCTGGGATATGGGAGATAATCAAGCGTAATACATGTAAAGATTTGGGGAGGTCCAGTTCTCAAACTTTGATCCCTTGACCGCCATCAATACAACTCTTCCTCTTCCCTTGGTGGGAGTGAAGGGACATTTTTGAGAGTAGGAAACTGGAATGGGAGGTGGAATATTGGGTTGTCACAGCAGTGTTAATGAAAGTGTTGTCCACTGCAGCTGAGAGGGCAAGGGTTTGGGTTTTAACATGACTGACAGCGTTAGTGACAAGCTGCCATATCTGCGACTAATGACTCCCAGATCACATAAACCCCGCTCTATACATTACTGGCAAACGCCGAATCTGCTGACTAATGACTTCCACATTTCATGTGAAGTCAGCAGCTGAAATAGCAAACTGCCAGGTGTACACTGCTGATTAATGACTGGTCACACACGAATCTCGCACGAGGTCAGCAGCACTCTTAGAGAACAATGACTTTCCTTGGAATTGCATCAATAATTTTTGTCTTGGGAAAGCTTTCAGTTAGGAGTTCTCTAGATAGGCTCCCCAAAAAAATGTAGAGCTTAGCCACGTTTTCTAGAAGAACTAAACTTAACTGAGAAAAGAAGTCCACACAGTTATAATAAAGATTTAACAACTGCAAATAAAGTAAACAAAAGAATTAATAAAAAATCTGACTAGAATTTAAAGTGGAATTTAGTGCGAGATTCAGAGCATGACTGAGATATATCAATGACTGAAGTACTGTATGACTGGGGTGACAACTATGACTGAAGTACTGTAACTAAGGATGAAACTTTTACTGAAGTAATGTTGGGGTGAGGATGCAACTTACTGAAGTACTGTATGACTAAGGATGACAACTATGACTGGGGGTACTGTGGGCAGGGTGACAACTATGACTGAAGCTGTAGGGGTGAGGATACAACTATGACTGAAGTACTGTAGGACTGAGGATGACAACTATAACTGAAGTACTGTATGACTGAGGATGACAACTATGACTGAAGTACTTAGGGTTTAGGATGACAACTATGGTGGACTGTATGACTGAGGATGACAACTATGGCTGAAGTAATTAGATGAGGATGACAACTATGACTGAATCTGTAGGGGTGAGGATGACAACTATGGCGGGAAATTAGGACTGAGGATGACAACTATGGCTGAAGTACTGTATATACGACTGAGGATGACAACTTACTGAAGTACTGTATGACTGAGGTGACAACTATGAACGAAGTACCTATACGACTGAGGATGACAACTATGACGAATATTGGGGTGAGGATGACAACTTATGGATGTATGACTAAGGATGACAACTATGACTAAAAAACTGTAGGACGGGTAAACTATGACGAAAAACAGGACTGAGGATGACAACTAGAAATGAATACCCCTAGGACTGAGGATGAAACTTTAAGTACTGTATGACTGAGGATGACAACTTACTGAAGTACTGTAGGACTGGGATGACAACTATGGCTGAAACTGTATGACTGAGGATGACAACTATGGCTGGTACCATGACTGAGGATGACAACTTGCTAAATACTGTAGGGGTGAGGATAAACTATGGCTGAAGTACTGTAGGACTGGGGTGACAACTTTGGGTGAAGTACTGTATATACGACTGAGGATGACAACTTGACTGAAGTACTGTATGATGGGGTTGACAACTATGAACGAAGTACGTATAACGACTGAGGATGACAATATGACTGAATCTTGGACTGAGGATACAAATTTTTACTGGTAATTTTTTGACTAAGGATGAAACTAAGGGGTAAGTACTTAGGACTGAGGATGACAACTTAAATAAAATCTGTAGACTGAGGATGACAACTATATAAGTACTGTAGGACTGAGGGGGACAACTATCTGAAGTACTGTATGACTGAGGATGACAACTATGGCTGAAACTGTAGGACTGAGGATAAACTATGGTGAAGTACTGTATAAAATGGGATGACAACTTGTAATATGTAGGGGTGAGGATGACAACTATGGCTGAATCTGTATATACGACTGAGGTGACAACTTGGCTGAATCTGTAGGGGTGAGGATGACAACTTGGCTGAAGTACTGTATATACGACTGAGGATGACAACTATGCTGAAGTAGTGGGGAAAAGGGTGAAAATTTTTGGGTGAAACTGTATATACATGAGGATGACAACTTGGGTGGTCTGTTTTAAGACTGAGGATGACAACTATGGTTTTAATCTGTATGACTGAGGATGACAACTATGGCGAATCTGTATTGACTGGGTGACAACTATGGGGAAGTACTGTAGGGCTGGGATAAACATGGCTGAAATACCGAATACGACTGAGGATGACAACTATATTAAGGCAGGATGAGGATGACAATATGGCTAAATACTGTTATACGACTGAGGATGACCTATGGCTGAAGTACTGTTTTAAAATGAGGATGACCTTGGCTGAATACTGTATGACTGAGGATGACAACTATGGCTGAAGTACTGTATATCCTGGGGGGACAACTATGGCTGAAAAATTGGGAAAATGGGGGGTGACAACTATGGGGAAGTCTGAGGGCTGAGGATGACAACTATGCGAATACTGTAGGGCTGAGGATGACAACTATGGCTGAAGTACTGTTTTGACTGAGGATAAACATGGCTGAATACTGAGACTGAGGATGACAACTATGGCTGAAGTACTGTATATACGACGAGGATGACAACTATGGCTGAAATGTAGGGCTGAGGATGACCTATGGCTGAAACTGTTTTACGACTGGGATGACAACTATTTGGTGAAGTACTTTTAAATGAGGATGACAACTTTTTCTGAAGTACTTTTAGGGCTGAGGTGACAACATGCTGAAGTATTTGGGCTGGGGGGTGACAACTATGGCTGAAGTACTGTAAAAGGATGACAACTATGGCTAAAAATTTTTAAAAGACTGAGGATGCAACTATGGCTAATACTTAGACTGAGGGTGACAACTATGCTAAGACTGTAGGGCGGGTGACAACTATGGCTGAAGTACTTTTATGACTGAGGTGACAACTATGACTAATACTGTAGGACTGAGGATGACAACTTTTTTTGCTGAAGTACTGGGATTAGGGCTGAGGATGACAACTATGGCTGAAGTACTGTTTTGACTGAGGATGACAACTATGGCTGGGGGGGTAAACCCGGTAATATTTAGACTAGGATGACAACTATGCTGAAGTACTGTAGACTAGGAACAACTATGGCTGAAGTTTTTAGGACTGAGGATGACAACTGGGGCTGAAGTACTGTAATAGACTGAGGATGACAACTATGGCTGAAGTACTGTAGGACTGAGGATGACAATAGGGTGAAGTACTGTATACGACTGAGGATGACAACTATGGCTAATCTGTATGACTGAGGATACAACTATGACTGAAGCTGAGGACTGAGGATGAAAACTATGGCTGAAGTACTGTATATAGACTGAGGATGACAACTAGGGGTGAAGTATGTAGGACTGAGGATGACAACTATGGCTGAAGTACTGTATTACGACTGAGGATACAACTATGGTGAAGTACTGAGACTGAGGATGACAACTATGACTGAATACTGTATATACGACTGAGGATGACAACTATGGCTGAAGTACTGTAGGACTGAGGATGACAACTATGCAAAATTGTGGGGCTGAAGTATGCAGATGAGTCGGGCATCAACATAAGAGATACATAACTGCGATGATCATGATTATTGGGAATAGAGTTAAGGACAGAAGAGAACACTGTATGTGTGTATTGTAATAACTGCCTGTGTGTGTTTTGTTTGTGTGTGTGTGTGTGTGTGTTGTGTGTGTTGTAGAAAGTGTGTCCAAGGTGGTGGTAAGTTGGGGTTATCAGGCCAGCCGTGAATCCCGACCTACAATACTTACCCCCTGCTTCTCGGCTGTTGCATGCGTGTGTTGGAGATAAACCATGTGCAATTATCTGTTTGTAATTACCTGTTTGTAGTTAAAAGCAGAGCTGTGTTCGTGCTGTTTCTCTCTCTCTCTCTCTCTCTCCCCCCCGTCTTCACTCTTTAAGTTACTTAATTTCCTGTTTATAGTAGCACACAATACTTCCTCTTGGGGTAGGGGTACTTTTGTTATGCTTGAAGGAATAATGATTTTTATTTTTACTAGTACATGATCAACTTATACAGACCATAGCTGACATTAATGACATACTATAGAAACCCCTGGGTTTGCAGAGCATTTTGGGCAACCCTTTTGGTTAATTTTTTCCCCAGGATGCGACCCATACCAGTCGGCTAACCCCCCCTTTCCTACTTCCCGCTAGGTGAACAGGGACGGGAGGTGTCTTGGAAACACGCCCAGTGTTTTTATACGTACAGGGGAAAAACCCCGGACCTCAGTGTAGAATGGACTTGTAAACGGATTGTTGTCTTTTCCAAATCTAGCGAGGTCCCTTCAGAAATTCGGTGCCGCCTGAAAAGGGGGCCGCATTTGAGTGAAAATATATAGACAATCCATTTTTCTTATTGTGCTTGTATATGTGTTTCTAACATTGTCAGGTTTTCATTACATTTTTTCATTCATCATTATAAACTTGTAAAAATACTAATTATAGGGGTTTTTCGAGCATAAATGTGGATTCTTTTTTCCTCTGTTGATGATGCCGAGAAGGCATCTTTATCTTATCTAACCTTTTTTTGATCTTCTGCGTGATTATATTTTCCTATAAAGTATTTTTTCAAAAATATTTCAGTATATTTATTTTTTCTTTAACTCATATTTCACAGCTTTTGAAGTCTTTTGTAGTGTCTTTTTACTTTTAAATTTTGCTTTTTTTTATATTCCAGTTCGGTTTATTGAATTTTCATGTTTAGTTTCTTTTGCATACGAGGTGGGTTTGAACTCACGCATTGGTAAACACCCTTTTGACTATAATAACAAGTAAAGATGATCTGGTACAGGGATAAGGGTTTTTAGAACAACACAGCACAGGACAGCACAGCATAAATGAAGTGCAGCCCTTCATAAACACTAAATCTGAGCAGTTTTCATATCGTCAGATATTCACAACTAATTCATTTAAACAAAAAATTTATATTAACAGGGAACGCACTACCTCTATCATCGTATTCAGTATAAATCTCAAGGTCGCTTCCCGGCAATTTCTGTTTTATTATATCCCCTTTTTGTCATTTTTTCGAATAATATTGTAGTGCCTTCGGAAATTCTCAGTTCCTTCATGGTCCTCGTTTTGACATCCTGACTTTCCGACTGTGTGGTCTGGAGTTTGTTCCACAGGTACGGGAAACCCTCACTACGTGGTCGTTGCCCACTAGGTACTGGAACTCACTACGTGGTCGTTGCCCCCCAGGTACGGGAACCCCACTACGTGGTCGTTGCCCACTAGGTACGGGGAAACCCCAATTTACGGGTCGTTGCCCCCTAGGTACGGGAAACCCTCACTACGTGGTCGTTGCCCACTAGGTACTGGAACTCACTACGTGGTCTTGATATAGGATGAACCACTACGTGGTCGTTGCCCATAGGTACTGGAACTCACTACGTGGTCGTTGCCCACTAGGTGGGGGAACTCACTAGGGGGTCGTTGCCCACCAGGTACTGGAACCCACTATGGTCGTTGCCCACAATACCCCCGTAGTTTTTGGCTTGAGGCATGCTCACTTGAGGTTAGAACTCTGGCCGTCTCACTCTCACATTCTCTTCTTTTGGGGGTTTCCCCAAAACCCTGTTATTTTGCCACCTTTTTTCCCCCTCATGTTCCCATGGGAGAGGCTGAGGGGGTTTAAAATTTCGTTTTTTTTGGTTTTGGAGGCTTGTGGAGAGAAAAAGGGCGAGTCTGTTTTTTTTTTTTAAAAACTTTGATACATCAGCAGTGTGCTGCTACTTATTCTATATGATAGGAACAGGGGAAACAAAATGTAACTGTTTCCTGTCATATTCCATCAGGGGGTTTTGGGGCTAAACAATGTGTTGAAATCTATCAGCCTGAGGTGGAGACTTCAGTAGGTCAGGAGGATATCAAAGATTTTTTAAATTAAAAAAAAAATGCTTTTGTTTTAACAAAAATATTCAAAATTTTGCTGAGTAACCTGTTAATAAAAAAAAACGTTCTGTTTTGTAAAATTTTAAAAAATTTTGCCTGCGTAACCTGTTAATAAATATAAGAGTCAACAGCCATGGGAGCTTCAAAGGTCCTTCAAACAGGTGGAGTTACAATTAGAATTGCCATCCTTAGGTACCCACCCCTTACACAGGAAAAAGGGGAAGAGTCTGTAGGGAAATTTTTTGGGGGGAAGGGGGAGAGGTGAGGTGGGGAGCACCGGGGAAAAAAAGGGGGGAAAAAGTTGATTGGGAACGAAATGTTGTCTTTGCACACAAGTGTTTTTTTGTCTTTCATGAATACCTTCACAATTCCAAAAAAAAGATGTTTAATTTTTTAAGTTGTTTTGGAAAGGTAATGGTTAACCCCAGTTTTTGATAAAGCACACCCCCATCATTTTTAAGGTAATTGAAGTTTTTTTTTCGGGTTTTAGGGGGAAATTCGTATCATCATTTGGTTCACCTCAAATATTCAGACATGTTGCCAAAATCGAATGAAAAAAAAGTTGTGCCGTTGAATAATTGTGGGTTTTTCCCAACATTGAAATTTTTTAGAGAAAAGACGTATTTTTATTTTGTGGGGCATATACTTAATAATAATAGAATTTTAAAAAGAAACTTTAAACTTACAAGTATGTAGGGCACCTTGACCAGTCAATACTTTTTCATTACTTGCATTATAAATGTCTCTTACTGACTTATTTTCATAAGTGGAGAAAAAGTCTGACATATTTAATACTTCATGTATACTGGGGGGGGACGTCATTGATGTGATAATTTTAAGGGAAATAAATAAAAGACATTCATAGTGATGGATAAAACAGTTAATCTGCGGGGGCATACATAACAAAAAATGTGGGGGGCATACAAAACAGTTAATCGCGGTGGATACATAAAAGTTAATCTGTCAGGGGCATAAAATCACAATACCGTGACGGGGAAAAATAAAAATCTGAAGAGAGAGGAGTTTTCGACGACCGAAACGTCGTTTTAATCTCCTTTTTCTTTTTGGGGTTTTTGGAAGCCCACATTTGGAAAAAAGGGGGGTAAGAATTTGGTCGCCCTGAATCATTGTAAAATCACAACAGGACGGAACAAAAAAGTCGTCTTTATTTTGAAAGTGTAGATTGTTTTAAAAATTTTTGGGAGTCCTGGAAATTTTAAGTTAAAGGTTTCACTGCGTTTTTTTTTGACTATCAGACAGTTGTGAAGGTTTCCGCCTTTTTTAAAAAACCCAAAACCCCCTATTTCCTGCTTCCCCCTTTAAAAAATTTAAAAATTTGGACTAAAAAAACTTTTTTTTACAGTCAAAAGCAAATCTTGTACATTTTAACAGCATAATCATTAATTGGCTTGTCATCATGGGGATCTTGTCATCATGTACATCTTAGCAGCACTGTAAAAAATTTTTTTTCCCAGATACAAATAATTTCTAAGCCAAAAAGGGAAAATAATAAAGTATTCCAAAACAGTGAACACATGAATAAAGTATTCCAAAACTTTTTTAAAGTTTGATACAAAGTGAGTTTTTTTTTTTTTTTTTTTTTTTCAAGGAGTACCAATGACTTTAAAATTTTTTTTGAGTTTATTGATAATCTGGGGAACGTGAACCCCCATCGCTAAAGTTTTAATAAATTTTAATAATAACTAGTCCCCTTTTTAAAAAGGAACCTTTAAGATCTTCAAGGATGACAACACTTCATGTTGGCTTTTCGTATTTGAAATCATATTCATGTACAAAAGCTTGGCATTTATCAGTCAGGTGCTGTGGAAATTTTACTGTCTAGTTACCATTTTGTCCTGGGACTTTGTCGAAACACACTAGGCATGTTGTGTGTGTGTGTGTGTGTGTGTGTGTGTGTGTGTGTGTGTGTGGTGTGGGGGGGGGGGGTTTTTTTTTTTTTTAAAATTTTTTACCACTAGGCAAAAATTAAAACTTGCATAATTGAATAGACGGGGAAAACATAGCTTTTTTCCCCCATTTAGTTAATAGAAAAGGTAAGAAACCGGGATGTACCCAAATTTTATATATATATATATATATATATATATATATATATATTTTTTAAAAAAAAAAAACGTATAAAAAGAGTTGCAGTATGAGTGGATAAATACACACACCCCTTGTTTAGTAGTTGGATTAAGAGAGGCCTGGTCATGGCCCAGGCCGGGGGGCATTGACCCCAGAGACACATCTTCCAGGTATCCCTCCCTTCCCCCCCCGCCCCTTCCCTCACACCCAAAAAACACTTTTTTCCCACCCCCCCGGGGGGGAAATGGAGATACCCCCAGAAAACATTCATTTTTTTTTATAAATGGGCTGTCCAGAGACATAATTCCGAAAATAACTCAACTTTTTGGGGAAAGGGAAAACCCTTTTAACCCCCCTGTTGAAATGTTGAGATATCCGGAATGGCCCTCTGAAGTCTTCCAGCTCAGGCTGAAGGTTTTAAGCCTTGAAAGAGCCCCATTCTACGTGATGGAATATGAGAAGGAAAACAGGCTTGCTTTTGTTCCCACTTTTAATTTCTTATAAACAAGAGTAAAGCACACGTTGATGTATCCAAATTTGTTGAAAAAACAACAACAAAACAACAACTAACACAAGGGGGGGTGTCACCAGAGTTTCTTAATGAGGATTTAAATCTTTTTATTCAGTCAGTTTTTCCCCCCCCGGTTATACTACCAGATGCTGTACGCTGGACTGCCTTACTTTCTTATTTCCCCCTCCCGCTTATACCCCCCTTTTGGTTTCTGTACAAATTTTGTCCCTCCTCCTCCCTCTGCCCCTCCTTCCATCTCCTTCACTTTTCCCCCTTTTTGTCTCCCCCCCAAACCGGTTTTTTGGCAAGATGGTCTGAATTTTCCTTTTTTTTCCCCGCCAGTTGAAGATGTGTGTGATTATTTTCCACGCCGCCTTAATATAACTGAAAGATGTAACAAGACGTTGAGTTTTTTAAAAGGGGTACTATTTAACCCCAAAACCCTTTGATTTGGAAACAAGGCACCAAGTGGCAAAATATAACCTTTTTTAAAGTGGACATCAGTAAGTTACGGTTTAACCCTGTCTTTGTAATATGAACACAGACCAGTAAGTGTTACTATGTACCGTAAAGTCTGTTTATTGTGGACACATTAAAGGTCACTTAAGCGGTAAGGGACGTATAACTCTGGGGTCTGAATGGGGTCACGGGGGCCAACTATTACTATTACAGATAGCTGGATGATTCTTTATTCCGGGAAAAAATATTTTTAAAAAGTTAGTTTTTTAGTTTTAAAAATTTTAAAATTTTTTCCACAAACACTAACTTTCCAATTTATCATTGAAAAAAATTTAAGTAAAATATAAAGTTTATAATCAAGAATTTGTATATGTTGATGCGATACAATAACATACCGGGGGACTACTTTTTAATAATAATAATAATAATAATAAAAAAAAAATAATAATAATAATAATAATAAAAAATTTTTTGGTAAGAAGATGGTGATAATTTTTCTGTGAAGGTCTGCCCCTTTTATCGTTAAAACAGCGAGGTCGGGATAAGACCACATGAAGTTTCCCCAACCATTTGCTTAGCTTTTTTTTCCCCAGGGGGCCCCCCCAACAGTTTTAGAACTTAGCCCCCTTGTCGGGGGGGGGGGAAAATTTTTTTATATAATTGACCAAATAAGTTTTTACGTCTAGCAGGCTGGGTTTTTGGCATCCCGGGGCCCCCCCGGCTTCTTGTGTTTTTGGGGGAGCCCCCCAACACAAGAGAGTTTTTAGCATATTTTGTTGGTTTCCATTAACCTTTTTTTTAAAGGGTTAAATTATTTTTTGTCTGGCGCTGAAAAGGTTAACAGGGCCCCAAAAAAAGGCGATAGGCTTGAAATCCCTCCCCCCTTTTTTCCTTCCATATAAAAGTCATCCCCCCACCCGGAGCCACCATCACCCCTTTTCCCTTTTTTCCCCAAAACCACCATGTCATGGGGGCGAGGAAAACCTGTTTAAACAGGAAATTAGAGAAAGAAAAGGGATTGGGTTGTAAACAAAGGCAGGGGGGGGTGACCAGCCTCTTCCCCCAAAAAGAGGAAAAAGGGGGGTTTTATTTTATTTACGAGCCCTTTTTTTTTATTATTAAGATATTTCGCATCTAGCTTTATAAATAAGAAGAGGGGTTTGGGGGAAAATAGCTTGATATGTTCTACACAGCGAAACGTTGTCCATATCAAAATTTAAGTGTCCAGTGGCTTGTGGTAGCGCCCGCTCACACGCTGAGGGCTAAATAAATGGTTTTAAAGACCATAATTTTTAAAGGGGGGGACCGGGAAAGGGAAGGCCTCGGTCGATGACCGCCCAACGGCGGGTCATCATCTGATTAAGACCCGTCAGGAAACACCTGTCCGGTGTCCTGACGAACCTACCCCAACCCCCTGAGGTCCGGGGTTCGATCCCCGGTTTGGGGGGAAAAAGTTGGGCAACGATTCCACACCGCCCCCGCACCAGCAGGAGGTACCGGGGGGTTACCGACTGGTGGGGGTGGCATCCTGTGGGGGGGTAGTATCCCCTTTTTTAGGGGGGCTTTGAAATGAGCTGAGGAAAAATAAAGTCTTAACCTGAAAAAAAAGATTGGAAAAAAAAATGGTTCTGCCACTTTTTTTTTCCATTATTGTAAAGTACCCTTTTTCTAACTTTTTTTTTTTTTATATTGTCGGGATAGTTTATTTCTAAATTTAATATATAAACTTCATTGTTAATATTCACTAGAGGGGGGTTTATTTCCTGTATTTATATAGTGGAAGAATGTATCGGGATTTAAACCCCCGGTTATATTTTAAAATACAATGGTAGTAAATAGGGCACAGGTGCGTTTGGGGCATGTTATTTCTAAAGACGAATTAAAAAAACCCGGGGGGGAAAAACGTTCACAAAAAAAATGTATAACGATTGAATCTTATTTACACAGGTCAGACTCCGTTTGTCTGTCGTCGCATCTTTGTTTTACCAGTTTTTCATTATATATTGTTCTTATCCATTGTTTTTCCCTTCTATAACTATTGAAGAGAACAAGACCCATTCCCCTCGCTTTTCCCTCTCTTCTGAGACTTAACCCTTCAGAGAGAAGAAAGAAATGGGGAAAGTCCAGGAATGGGATTGGTTTAAAGAGAATTTTTTTAAAAAAAAAAAAAGGAAAGTGCCTTAAACCTAGGTGCTGTTTCAAAAATAGAAAACCCCCGAAGTCATCACAGTTAGACTAGGGGGGGGGATAAAGGGGAGGGGAAGGGGGGAAGAATAAACATAAGACGGGGGGGGGAAAAAGACAGAAAATGGAGACCCCCACCCCACCCTGGACAAAGATAAGAGTTGTTAAGAATCGCCATTTTTAAAATTTAATATAAAATATGCAAGAAGGAATATAGAACGTAATTTTAGTAGTTTCGTTGGAATGTGATTATTCTTAATTTTTAAAAAAAGACGGGATTTATCCCCTTTTTAGTCCCTGTTACCCATTTTTTGAATAGTTACATAGTGGAAAAAAAGCTAGCAACATGTATGTTCCAGTCATATGCCATCACACAGGTCGAGTTTCATATGTCAGGTAATGAAATGGCGAGGGAGGGGCCTTTTGGGGTCAGTGAGAATATTCTTCCGAATTTTTTATGGGTTCAATAGCTCGAAGCTTCAAAAGTTTCAGTTAAATAAACACGCACACAAAATGGAATTTAAAAAAAATATATTAATCACAGAATGAAACAAAAAACTAGTAAAGTACTTTGCAAAAAAGAGACAGAAGGGGGGTGAGAATACTGACGACCCTCACTAGAGCAAGGGGGAGACAGTATAAGGGTGAGATATACGGACAACCCAAAAAAAAGGGAAAAGGGGGAAAACAGGAAGAGGTAGATATACTAAGACCCACGCGGGGGAAAAGGGGAAAAAATGCAAGTGGCTTGGTAATAGAGTTGTAGAACAGTAAACAAACGAAAGGTAGCGTAATGGAAGCGAGAACTTTAGGTAGCTGTGTATATATAAAAGGTTGGACGGGTATAGAGTGGGGGGGGTTTTGGGGGTAAATTTGGCCCCTTTTTTATCAGGGGTTTTAACCTTTTGGGTGTTCCTCCTTTATTTTTTATTACTATATTTGGGGGGGCGCTATACCCGCATGTGTTAACAGGACTAGGAGAAAAATGATTCGGATGTTTATAGCCCCTTGGTAACCACCAGTCCCCTTTGCCTTGAAGACACCAGCTGGGGGCCCTTTTTTTACAATCTTCCTCTTTAATTCACAAGATGTACTTCACTATTTATGTAGTGATGTAGCTCCCTGGGGGCCCCCGTTTTTTTATTACTACAAGAAAAAGGGGGAAAACCCGGGGTTTTTAACCTGTTGTCTTCAAGTTAACATCTTAAATTTATATCTTTTTGTTTTACTTAGTGGTGATTCAAGACCGAAAACTATTTACTTATTATTTTATATGTTTAGATTTTTTTTTTTATTTTGTTATCCACTTTTTGGGGGGGGGCAGTAGAGGGGGAGAAGGGGGTGACGAGGCTTTTTTAAAGGGGTTTATGACCCCCAAGGATGTCTTGTCAGGCTAGTGAGGGAGAGGTGGGGGGAAAAAGGGTTTTTGGGTTTATTATTTTGCTATTTGTTTGATTTAAGTAATTTTTTGCTTAACCTTTTTTTTTTTTTTTTTTTTAAAATTTTTTTTTAAAACGGTCACTGAGGCTAAAAAAAAGAATAATGGTGATAAAATAGACACTTGTGCAACATTTAGAAAATTGTGGGAAAAAAACACGATACTGGTTTCCTCAGTCCAATATATGAAGGGTTGAAGATCTATCTTTAAAAACCCCCCTTTCTGTATTAAAAAAAAAGGGAAACCACTGGGTGGCGAAACGTTTCCATAAAGATACCAAGGGTTTCACAAGTGTTTTTAATTTATCAACTTTTTGTTTTGGGAAACCCTTTATCGACAAGAATCAAATAAAAATTTTTCTTTTTTTAAATGAGTATTAGATTGGTGTTTAAAAAAAATTCATCAGGGGGGGGTTTATAAAAGGAAGAAGTATGAGTGTGGGAATGGGGGGAAACGGGGGGGTTTTTTAAGGTAGGGCGGGGGGGTGTTTGGGAATGATTGGGAAAGGATATGATTTGGGGGAAAAGAAGCATGTTGGGAATTATATTGAGGGGGCAAGGTTTTGGGAGGAAATTGCTGGATGGGTTGAGACATTGTTTTCTGGGAAAGGGGTGTACAGGAATGGTAAGTTGGGGCAGGTGGTGATGGAAAGGGGGCTGAGACAGGGTGTCCCCTATCTCAGATCCTTTTCCTGCATGCAGGGGGCCCTTTTTTGGGTTTTAAAAAAGGAAGGAGAGGAGAGAGGGGGGAGGGGAAGAGGGGGGGAGTGGTGGGGATCGGGGGGGGATGATACTACTGTATTGGTGGGTGGGGGAAAAAAAGGGGTGGTTTGTGGGAAATTTAGGTCTTTGGGAGGACGGGGAAAAAGGGGTTTTAAAAAAGCCAAGTCGTTTTTGGGGGTGGGGACGTGGGGGGGTTTGGGGGAAAAGGGGGATGGATGGAATGTTGTGGGGGGAATAAAGATCGGGGGGAATCGGGGATATGGCAGAGGAGAGGGCCAGGCAGGTGAATTCTGGGGGAGGTGGTGGGGGGGGGGTTTGGGGGAATGAGGGGGGTTGGGGGGCAGGGGATGTTCGTTTTGCAACGTGTGGTGGTGGGGAACACACTTGTATACAGTAAGGTGTGGCATGTAGCTGCGGTGTATCCTTTAAGGATGGTCGACATCAGGGAATTACAAAAGAAAGTGTTACGGATGTGTGGGTATGGGCGCGTGGCTTCGAAAGGAAGTTGTCATGATGAGTGTCAAGAGGGGGTGGGCCTCATTTCTTGAACATCTGTGAAAGCAGTTTATGTGAACAGTGTTTTTTAGGAAGGGTGGGGTGAGAGGTCAACGAGGAGGGTCATGGAGGATGTACGAGTGGTGGAGGGGAGGGACCTGGGTGTGTGAGGAATGGCTAGACAGTTATTGGCAATGAGGAGCCTAAAAGGGCAAAGGTGGGCAGGTTGGGGACGGGAGTGAAAAGGGTGGGGTGGTACAGGGTCAGCGAATTTTCCAGTTTATGATTGGAGGATTTGGGGTAGGTTCAGGAAGATCCGTTTTTGCTAAGGTACGGAGGTGGTTTACAGATTTTTATTAGGTATATTGGCATGAGGTCTGAATTATGGGGGTTGGTGGGTACGAATGAATGTCAGAGTGCGGAGATGAGGAGACAGCATATCATGCTGTATATTTTTGTGAGTCTTTAAGGGGTGAGGCTATGGTTGTCAAGGGTGATTGGATTGGTGGGGGGAAAAATTTCGACCTTACGGGCTTTAAGCTTTGATGTTGGGGAGTATCGAGAAGTGGGGGGGCAATTATGTATGTAATTGCGGATTTCTTGTATGTATCATGGGAATGAGAGAGGTGGGAGGGGACTGTAGGGTGAAAGCCTTAGCGGCTCATGTGTATCGCTCAATGTAGTAATAGGCTATTGTATGGAGATAAATGGGTATCAAGTTTCTCGAGGGATATAGGACATTAACAGCAAAGTTATTACGGGATGCAGAGTAGAGCTGAAAGGACTGGATTCTTTGAAGACAGAGTGTTAGGGGGTCGATGTTGTGTTGAATGAGGTTTGGGTGCATAGTGGGAAATGTTGAGGGGGGTCGACTGGCGACGAGAATGCTTGTTATTGAGCAACGGGGAAAGACGCTGACGCGGAAAGGTGTTGAATAGGTTGGGGAGGATGACAGGATGAACTTGTTTGGACTTGACTTTACGTAATGACGTACAAAGACCAGGTTCAAGGGAAAGGAGTACACAAGGGGGCTTCTAAGTGTTGAGCATGGTAATTGATGTTTGTTTTATGAGACAGGAAGGTATAGTTCCCTGACGTGCGGATCATGTTAATATGTTCTCAAATAGTACTATTATGTTTCTTACAGTACTTCAAAATAGGTAATTAAAATTTGTTGTGGAGTTATTGCAATATTACCACAAGATTAGTGGTATCAGAGAAGGTTTTTACATTATCATTGTCATTGTATAATGTTATTGTATAGCCCGTTTCATATACATCATATCATTGTCGTTAGGCAATGTGAAAGTACTGTACTGTTTTGTATAGCTTTTGGAATTAATGATGCTAACGATCTTATTGTATGGGTATTATTTGGGAAAAATTTTGTATGATGATTAAGGGTATCATCATAGTACATAGATTATGTATAGCAGTACTTAGTTCTTATTTTTTTGTGTGTGTATTTATGAATTATTGTATGTTGTTATGGTGATATATGCTCTGCGGTTAGGATACGTGCTTGTATTCAGTGATAGGAGTAGTTTAATAGGGATAGGGAAGGAAATTGAGTTGGCCTTGTCAAGTGATATGTGACAAGTGATATGTGTTATGAGTCTTGATGGAATACCCATCATTTAGATGGTTATTCCTTTATATGTTGGATAATAACTTACAACTTGAGTGGTATCAGATAAGACTTCGAATAATTGCTTTATGTAATGTTACAGTAAAGCACAGTTTTAAACATAATTAAAATGGCAGTCTTAATGCCTATGGCCTCTTAGGTTAGAGGTATTCAGTAATATTTATGCATATATGTTTTATGTAGAGGTATTTAGTTCACAAATTATTGGATATAGTGGCCTGTGGTCGTGTGTATTTGTATAAAACAGGGTTTTATATTTTATCTGTATGATGTTAGTTTTTAAGTGGTTATGTTCAGAAACCACAAGTGGAGTGGTCTCAGATACGAATTTTCTTTGTATCATTGTCACTATATAATGTTAATGTTTTGTATAGTGTTGCAAAGTTTGTTGTTAATGTACCTGTATGTGTTTTATAAATAAAATATAAAAAAAATATATATTTCAGTTCCACTTTTAAAATTCACAACATCATTGTGGCGCATCTGCATCTTTAGCTTCCATTTATGTCCCATTGTCAGTGTTGCCGTCAGATACATAACCACCAAGGTTTTTAGGTTTAGTTAATGTGGTCTCCTCATAGTACATTCCTCTCAGTTCCGGAAACAGTCATGCTTAGCCTAGTGTGGACTATGCTGGTGCAGTATACTAAGATGGGTCTGACGTATGTCGGGTATAGTGCTCCAAAAGACAGTTTATGTATAAGAGTAGAGATGGTAGTGGTCAGGATTACCGTTATGTGGCAAACTCACCTAGACCAACACCAAGGGAAAGAAATTTGTGTGGAGGAAAATAAACTTACATCATTATACTATCTAAATAGGTAACCGAATACGTAATTAATGCCACAATTTTTTATGAACATTGTAAATACGTTGTAACTAATATTTGATGAACTTTATACAAAATATGCAGAATTTGCTAAAATAATTTTCATCATGGGAAGTGTGACACTACGCTTCCATTATAGGACAGAGGCCATTCGTAGATATATATTTTTTATGATATTGGTGTTTCATTTGGCGTTTAAGCTGTTGGTGTTACAGTTAATGCGTTAATGTTAAAAGTTTTAATACGTGCCAACAGTGGGACCAGGTAGATGTAAACGTGGAAAAAAAAGAGGCTTTTGATTCCCCAAAATTGAGTTGATGGTAAACCGTTATGGCAGTTTATCAAATACTCCATACTCATGGTGTGGGCGGTAGTTACCCCATACCCTTGATGTGGATAATAGTCACTTCTTGGCCGTGGTGTAGGAGAAAGTCACCCCGTACCCTTGGTGTGGGCGGTAGTCACCACATATCCACGGTGTGGACTGCAGTCAAAAGATTACAGACAATAGGATTTCTCGACTCTCTTCAGGATGCGCTTGAGGGCTGCTCAGAGCTGAGCTGAAGAGTTCTGGACTTCGTGAGAGTGCACTTTGTCTTGGGATTAATTTCAACGAGTTGTACGTACGGCGAATCATTTGAAAGGTTTAGTTCGTTTTGAATATAGCACCAGAGCACTTATAGCTAATCTTAGGGCAGTTAACTTTGATAATTGCAATGAATTTGAATTATTTGAGGTAATTAGAACATGGAGAGCTACATTGAGACGGAGCCTCATAAATTGTGAAGGAAATGTTACAGAAATAAGAAGTTTAGAAAAGCACAGGGAAGTAAAGTTTGTACTGAAAAACAAACAAACATGCAAGTGAAGGAACATTGCAGTAGACCTTTTGACCTATGCTAGGCAGGTCCAACTTACCCAACCACACCTACTCATATATTCATCCATCCTACATTTACAGCTACCCAAATTTTTCGCTCCCCAGTGACGTTACCTGGGAGTTCGTTCCACTCATCAACTCTCATTACCTAAGCAATACTTCCCTATATTCCTTCTAAATCTAAATTTGTCTACCAGGAGGGTGTTCCAGGGGTCAACGCCCCGCGGCCCAGTTTTTGACCATTCCAACCGGTGGATCAGTGCCTGATCAACCAGGCTGTTACTGCTGGCCGCACGTAGTCCAAAGTACGAACCACAACCCGGGTCTGTGTCCAGCTCCTCTTGAAGGCAGCCAGGGGTCTATTGGTAATTCCCCTTATGCTTGGTGGGAGGCTGTTGAACAAGCTTTTGGCCCCGGACACTTATTGTGTTTTCTCTTAGTGTACTAAAGGCGGGGGTATATTGCACCGTCTGCCCAGTCTTTTGCTTTCGTATGATGTGATTTGTGTGTGCAGATTTGGGACCAGCCCCTCTAGGATTTTCCAGGTGTTGATTATGATGCATCTCTCTCACCTGCGCTCCACCGAGTACAGGTCAAGTGATTCCAAGCGTTCCCAATAATTAAGGTGTTTGACGGAACTTATATGTGCAGTACAGGTTCTCTTTACATTCTCTAGATCCACGATTTCACCTGCCTTGAATGGGGATCTTAGTGTACAGCAGTATTCCAGCCTAGAGAGAACAAGTGATTTAAAAAGGATCATCATTGGCTTTGCATCCCTTGTTTTGATGGTTCTCATTATCCATCCTATCATTTTCCTCGTTGATGTGATAGTGACACTGTTGTGGTACTTGAAGGTGAGATCCTCTGACATTAACACTCCCAAGTCCTTCACACTACTTTTCCGCTCTATCGTGTAATTAGGGTTTGTATTATACTCAGTTCTAGCTATTGTTTCCCAGTTTTCCATAACGGAGTAGTTGAAATTTGCCCTCATTGAACATATTGTTTTCCGTTGCCCATTGGAAAACTTGGTTTATATCTGCTTGGAGATTTACCGTGTCCTCAGTGGATGAGTCTTATGCAGATTCTAGTATCGTCTGCAAAGGATGACACGGTGCTATGGTTTACATCTATGATTTGAGGATGAGGAACAAGATGGGGGTTAGTACTGTGCCTTGTGGAACAGCTTTTCACTGTGACAGCCTCCGACTTAACTCTGTTTACCACTACTCTTTGTGTTCGATTGGTTAGAAAATTGAAGATCCATCTGTCCAGTTTGCCAATTATCCCTTTAGCGCGCATTTTGTGCGCTATTATACCACGATCGCACGTGTCAAAATCTGTGTATACTACATCTGCATTTTATTTGTCTTCCACCGCATCCAAGACCATATAGTGGTCCAGTAGTTGCGAGATGCAGGATCGACCTGCTCTGAACCCATGCTGCCCTGGATTGTGCAGTTGTTAGGAATCCAAGTGATTTGCAGTCATAATTCTTAGAACACTCATAGATTTTTATGATGTGGGACGTTAAAGCTATTGGTCTATAGTTCTTAGCTATTGTTTTGCTGCCATCTTTATGGAGTCGGGCTACATCCGTTGTTTTTAGTGAGTGGGATTTCACCTGTGTTTATACTCCCTCTCCATAGCCATACTTAAGGCATGCGAAAGGGAGGGGAAGGGTTTCTTGCAGTTCTTAATGAACACAGAGTTCCACGAGTCTGGGTCTGAGGCTGAGTGCATGGGCATGTTGTCAAATGTCTTTTTCAAAGTCCAGTGGGGTTAGCATTATGTCAGAAATTTGGCATACATTGACAGGGTTTTGAGTCTAACTTGAATCCATTGCTGCGGATCCTGTCTGTTAGATACTTTAAGCACGTTATTTATATTCCCTTTATTCTTGAGTTTCATTTGTTCAATTCAATCATCTCTTCCCTAATTTTACATTTTTCTACTTCATCAGTCTTCTGTGTGATATTTTATCAAGGGCCTTACTGAAGCCCATATTCTCTATCATATTCGTTATCTTAGTCCACTCACTCAAATACCTTAGTGAAAACAGTTAGTAAATTTGTCAGGCAAGGACGAGTTCTTCCCTTTGAAAAACTGTGTTGAGATTCATTGATCAAATTGATTTCACTAACGTTCCCACTTTTGAAGTTAGGCTGATTGGTCTATGATTTGAAGATTAGGACCCTGGGTATCACACATAATTTTCCGCTTATCCGGTAAAATACCCGTTTGTAGTAATTTGTTGGAGATCAGTTAATGGTTTGCTAAGTTCCTTTTTACATTCCTTTAGGTCCCTCGAAAAGAGCTTGTCAGGGCTGGGTGACTTATTTGACTTCAGTCCATCAAGTTGTCCGAGGACCGTGTCATTAGTGACTTTGATATTGTATAATTGATTTTAGCTCTAACTTGTACATTAATTTGATTTCTGGGATTTAGTATGTATCCTCTTATGTAAAATCATAGGAAAAAAGTGTTAAAAATGGTATACATTTCTTTGGGTCTATCTTTCCCCTATTATATACCTGAAAGAAGCCCCTTTGGGGTTGTTTTTGATTTCAGCGCTACCTTAATTTCATATTATCTTTTGGCCTATTTTTTAACTTCATTCTCCTGTAAATGCATTTTCTTTTTTATTATAAGATGTTTTTCTCCATTGCTCATCCATTTAGGGTCATTTATATTTGATCTAATCTCTATATAACTTAAGTTTGTAAGAATTATCTGCTATCTTGCTCATATGGTAAAGGAAAAGCAGTAATCCTGTCAGAGTGCAAGGCGATTAATGGTCTTCCATTTCACTCGTACGACAGGACGGCGGGTGGTTTAAAAAATAGTATTCCTCTGTAATCATAAAATTTGTATTAGGAGCCAACATGCTGCTTAAATTTTGAGAGCATGGTTTACTGTATGTGTGAGCTCGTATATAGCTTTAATGAGGTTACCACGAAGGGTTCAGCGTACAGGGAAAAAGAGCAAACTCAGGGGTTTAGAGCGGTCACGAGGGTGGAGTAATTTTATGCGGGTATCGGGTAGCGTCTCAAGTCTCCTGCTGCTGTGGTTCCCGCTATGTCTGTCTTCCTCTCTAACATTTCACTTTTTTTTTTTTTATCTAGCCTGTTGTTTAGAAGTCACATAATCAGTCAGCTGAAGAGTGCCTCTGTGAAGCCGAATTATACTGTCCGTTTTTAATTATATATTTCTATTTGTGTTATTGACACCATCGTTTATTGCAATTTTATCTTCATAGATAACGTTATCGCAATTATATAATTGCCTCGTATCTCATCAGAGTACACAGTACTTAACCACACAGCCAGACTTCCGATAAGTATGTTTGCGAATTGTTTATATATATATATATATATATATATATATATATATATATATATATATATATATATATATATATATATATATAATGTAAGTAAATTGTAGACCACATATAACAGTATGAAAATAACGTAAATATTTTTCATCTAAATGGAGACCTTTCTCAGAAGGAAGTCCTTATGTATACAAAGGATGTCTTGTTAGGATATCTTTACAGTAGCTCAAAGGGATATCGATCTAGCATTTTATTATTATTTGGTATGGATACAGCTGGTTTAACATTCCGATACATTTTGTTAATGGCTGTTGTGTTAATTTTATCTTTAAATTGGAGTCGTATGATTTTGTTAATTTCTTGCACGGTATGATTATTTTTGGGCATTCAAATCAGTAAACAGAATAACTAATTTTAATAGTAACATAGACTTCATGGTCAGATGTTTACATCCGAGTGACCGAAGTCATGGCCAATGGTCGGGATGAATATCATTTAGGTGGCTGGAACAGAGATTAACATAACTGGCATGAAAGTCAAATTATAGCTCATATACACAGGCGGCGCTGCACTGGTCAATTTTGTCATTATGGCAGTTAGTGGCTTGTTAACAAATTTTAAGGTAATTTGTAAGGCGTATAAGTCATCTTGGAAGATGAAACGTGTAGAACAAATGTCGGGGTTGTCTTGCCCCCCCTAGCACTGCTGATGTATCTAATTTTGTCTTGCCCCCTAGCATACTGCTGATGTATCTAGTTTTGTCTTGCCCCCCCCCTAGCACACTGCTGATGTATCTAATTTTGTCTTGCCCCCCCTAGCACACTGCTGATGTATCTAATTTTGTCTTGCCTGCCTAGCACACTGCTGATGTATCTAATTTTGTCTTGCTTCCCCTAGCACACTGCTGATGTATCTAATTTTGTATTAGCGCCTAGCACACTGCTGATGTATCTAATTTTGTCTTGCCCCCTAGCACACTGCTGATGTATCTAATTTTGTCTTGCCCCCTAGCACACTGCTGATGTATCTAATTTTGTCTTGCCCCCTAGCACACTGCTGATGTATCTAATTTTGTCTTGCCCCCCCCTAGCACACTGCTGATGTATCTAATTTTGTCTTGCCTGCCTAGCACACTGCTGATGTATCTAATTTTGTCGTGCCTCCCCTAGCACACTGCTGATGTATCTAATTTTGTCTTAGCGCCTAGCACACTGCTGATGTATCTAATTTTGTCTTAGCGCCTAGCACACTGCTGATGTATACAATTTTGTCTTAGCGCCTAGCACGCTGCTGATGTATACAATTTTGTCTTAGCGCCTAGCACGCTGTTGATGTATACAATTTTGTCTTAGCGCCTAGCGCACTGCTGATGTATACAATTTTGTCTTAGCGCCTAGCACGCTGCTGATGTATACAATTTTGCTCCACTAAAAGTCTGTTCCTTCACTCCTTTCTCTCTCTCCCCTTATTTCCCTATGACTTTTCTTTTTTCGCTTTCGTCGTAGGTTTTATAACTACCGTGGTGCTTGTGGATCTTGGGAAATTTTTAAGATAGGTTTTAGGCATTTACAGGTTAACCGGATTTTTAAATGATGCTAGATATTTTAACTTGGTGTGATAAGTTTTGTTGTTTGTTTTATTCATGGCTAGTCTGGGTCCGGGCCGCTGGGGCGGTAACCCCCGGAATTGACGCCAGGTATCCATACTAACCCTCCTTTCTTTCAGCACTTGTTAATAAATATTCTAGTGTGACCCTAGGTGGTGTATAGACAATCACTTGATCAATCTTACAACCTTGTGGAAGTGTGTGTAGTACCCAAAAATAAATGTTTTTAAGGAGTCTTATGTTTATCGTTTTGAATACCGGCCAAGACTACCATGACACGATAAAAACATTGACACGGAAAACTATATACCAAAAATCCACTTGATGAGAGAGAGAAATGACTTAAGAGATGTCAGAACATGAGAGGACGTTTGTATGTTGGTGAGAAGTGCTCCAGTTTCATAGGCCTGTTAAAAGATCGCATTATACTTTATTTGTGTATATTTTTTCATCGTGTCGGTATTTTATACCATTTATCTCCATCTTTAACTTGAAGAATAAAAAGGCTCCTTTCTCTTCGCTCTTCTGTGTGACAGTGGTCCAAATGGGACCCAAACATCGTAAGTTTGTCTCCCGTGTGCGGGTTATCTGTGTAACGTTGACGTAACCTAGCGACTCATATTATCAGTTTCATGGGCATACAAAGCAGTTGTCAAACTGTGCCACACAACAACTACAACAACTACAAGCTGTCAATGACGGCAACAACCCAAGCAACATTTCTAGTTACTTAACGTGTAGTCTTACTCTTGACCTAAAATCTTGCTTAAAAAAAAAAAAATCAAAATCTGCGTAGCGGAGATGGAAAATACATACAAATGCTGTACAATTCGATCCTTCATTGACAACGTTTCGCCCACATACCTGGAGTTTACCTGGAGAGAGTTCCGGGGGTCAACGTCCCCGCGGCCCGGTCTGTGGCAAGGCCTTTATCAAGCCAAAATAAAGCCAACATCATATATAGTATAATAGTTTAAAGGCCATAGTATGCAACACACACAAACACACAACACACACAACACATACACACATACACACACACACATACACACATACACACACTCTCACTCTCTCTCTCTCCCCCCTCTCTCTCTCCCCCCCCTCTCTCTCTCTCTCCCCTCTCTCTCCTCTCCCTCTCTCTCTCCCTCTCTCCTCTCTCCCTCTCTCTCTCTCCTCTCTCTCTCTCTCTCTCTCTCCTCTCTCTCTCCTCTCTCTCTCTCTCCTCTCTCTCTCTCCCCTCTCTCTCTCTCTCTCTCTCTCTCTCTCCTCTCCTCTCTCTCTCTCTCTCTCTCTCTCTCTCTCTCTCTCCTCCCCTCTCCTCTCTCTCTCTCTCCTCTCTCTCTCTCTCTCTCTCCCTCTCGCTCTCTCCCTCCCCTCCGCTCCTCCCCCTCTCGCTCTCTCCTCTCTCTCCCTCCCCCCTCGTGCTCTCTCTCTCGCTCTCTTGCTCTCTCTTGTTTTCCTCTCTCGCTCTCTCTCTCTCTCTCCCTCCCCCTCTCGCTCTCTCCCCTCTCCCCCCTCTCGCTCTCTCTCTCTCCCCCCTCTCGCTCTCTCTCTCTCTCTCCCTCCCCCCTCTCTCTCCTCTCTCTCTCTCTCCCCCCTCTCGCTCTCTCTCTCTCTCTCCTCCCCCTCTCGCTCTCTCTCTCTCTCTCCCTCCCCCTCCCCCTCTCGCTCTCTCTCTCTCTCTCCCTCCCCCTCTCGCTCTCTCTCTCTCTCTCCCTCCCCCTCTCGCTCTCTCTCTCTCTCTCCCTCCCCCTCTCGCTCTCTCTCTCTCTCTCCCTCCCCCCTCTCGCTCTCTCTCTCTCTCTCCTCCCCCCAGTGCGTATGTGCATCTTTGTGCTGGCTGGCCTTTGTGTGTTTTTGTTTGTATGAGGAATTTTCACACTAGCTTGGGGAAGCATTAGTAACATTATCTCAGCTAAAACTTAATAACCTGTGAACAAAATTAATTTCCTCCTTGGTTTGGCAAGCAACAATGTCAGAAATAATGATAATAATTGAGAATCCTTTATGAAATTGTGTTTTCTGTAAACTTGTATTTTAAGATTGTTTAGTTTTATGCAGCGAGGTTGTGAGGAAGAAGTGTGTCTTTTCGTATGTCATCTGTGTACTCACCCATATTTACTTACCTACGTCTACCTTACCTGGAGTCTACCTGGAGGTCTTTCCCCAACCCAGTCCTTGACCAGGCCTCCCGATCAACCAGGCTACTACTGCTGGTCGCACGCAATTCAGTGTACGAACCACAGCCCTGATGATCGGGCAATGACTGCAGGTATCTGTCCAGCTTCCTCTTGAAGGCAGCCAGGGGTCTATTGGTAATTCCCCTTATGTATGGTGGAAGGCTGTTGAACAGTCTTGGGCCCCGGACTCTTATTGTTTTTTCTTAGTGTACTCATGGCACCCCTGCTTTTCAATAGGGGTATGTTGCAGTGGTGTGTGTGCTTGTAGGGTTGAGTTGCAGCTCCTGGACCCCACCTCTTAACATTCAGTCAACTGGTGTAGTTGGTTCCTCCTTAGATATAATTGTCCAGCACTACCTACCAGGATGGGTTTAGAACAGGACATTCTTGCTTCTTGTAGCTTCTGAACCGTTAAAACATGAAGGACAGAAAGAGATATATTATGCACAGACTTAGTCAAAGATTTCGATAATTGTGAAGCGTACAGTAGGAATAACCGGATAAGTGGCCAGAGGAATGGACTTGCTCTATCAAAACTAACAGGAAGAATAAGTGAAAATTAAAGAGACTTTTATTGTAGAAAGTTTTGTACCTCAGGGCTCAGTACTCGCTGCCCTTAACCCCTACTCCATCCCTAACTCGCCACTCCGCCTCAACCCCCACCCCACCCAGTCCTAATGCAGTACCACTGTTCCATTCACATGTCGCCTAACCAAAACCCCACTAAAATCTAACCTGGAGTGAATTTCGGGGATCAACGCCTCCGCGGCCCGGTCTGAGACCAGGCCTCGTGGTGGATCAGGATCTGATCAACCAGGCTGTTACTGCTGGCCGGACGTAAACCGACGTAAGAACCACAGCCTGGCTACCATCATCATCCCACTCAGCCTCCTCACCCAGCTGATCATCCCACGCCATCCTACCATATCAAACTACCAACACTGTGTTCTACCCTACTTAACCTACCACCACCCAACCCACTCCTCACCTCAGTGTAGCCATTAACACATTACCATGCTTCAAACTAGATAGCAGACAGTGGTGCCACATCCTTCTCCACCCTCACCATCGGCCAGCCAGTCGACACAGCACACGACACGCAATTTAACAGTGCAGATTAAAGTGCGTGAGGAAAGGTAGAAAGGGGAGGGAGCGGTGGAGGGAAAGGGGTGGAGGAGACGAAAGAAATTGAAGGGAACTTCAAATTTTTGTAATCACCATAATTTTTACCAAGGCACGGTACTCTCCTCACTTCTCTTCCTCTTCTTGTTTCTAACATAGACAGTGACATCAATCATAGCACTGTATCATCCTTTGCAGATAATACTAGAATCTTTATGAAAGTGGTGTCCATAAAGGCACAGCGAGTCTCCAAGCTGGTATAAAAAGAGTCTTCCAGTATGCCACTGACAAAATTGTGATGTTCATTGAGAACAAATTTCAGTTATTACGCCATGATCACTCAGTAGAACATTAGTCAAATATGAGAGACGTAGGAATGATAATGTCAGATCTCGCGTTCAACGTTATTATAGCAACTGCAACAAAAAAATGATAGGTTGGATAACTAGAACCTTCAGAACAAGGGATGTCAGTGATGACTCTTCATGTTACTCATTCTCTCTACGCTTTAGTATTACTGTGTACGTTACAACGCCCCTTCCCTTCGAGGCAGGCTAAATTGCTGAGCTGGAAAATGTACAGAGAACCTTCACAGCCCTAGAACTGTACTCCTTGGAACGTAGGAGAGAAAGATATATAGTCTACTCCTGGAAGATACTGAAGGGATGGGTCCCAAACCTGCACACCGAAATTACTGTACATGAAAACAAGGGGTTTGGCAGACGGTGCAGGATACCTCCAGTGAAAAGTAGGGGAGCGAAGAGTACACTGAAAGAACTCACTAAGTGCTAAGGTGGAACTCGAAAGATTTCTCAAAGCTTTTCTTGATCAACCTGCTCGTGGCGCATACGATGGACTGCAGTCGGCGGGCACTAACAGCTTGATCGATCATGCTAGCAACCAGGAGGCCTGGTTTGGGACCGGTCCGCGGGAGCGCTGACCTCTGGAAGCTACTCCAGGTAAACACATCTTTTTATCCAACACTTGAATACTTCCAGCAAGTACTGGTATTTCTTACATATATGACATTACAGCCAATCCTATGCAAGAAACTCAGTACCTGAGTGTTTTCTTAAACATGATATAACATTCCAACAGGTACTGAAGTTTCTTACACAGGACTACAGTGTTTTCTTAAACATGATATAACATTCCAACAGGTACTGAAGTTTCTTACACAGGACTACAGTGTTTTCTTAAACATGATATAACATTCCAACAGGTACTGAAGTTTCTTACACAGGACTACAGTGTTTTCTTAAACATGATATAACATTCCAACAGGTACTGAACCACTACATCTTTTTTCAAACTTGAATAAAATTCCAACAAGGGACTGGAACTTTGCTTACACAGGACTACAGTGTTTTCTTAAACATGATATAACATTCCAACAGGTACTGAAGTTTCTTACACAGGACTACAGTGTTTTCTTAAACATGATATAACATTCCAACAGGTACTGAAGTTTCTTACACAGGACTACAGTGTTTTCTTAAACATGATATAACATTCCAACAGGTACTGAAGTTTCTTACACAGGACTACAGTGTTTTCTTAAACATGATATAACATTCCAACAGGTACTGAAGTTTCTTACACAGGACTACAGTGTTTTCTTAAACATGATATAACATTCCAACAGGTACTGAAGTTTCTTACACAGGACTACAGTGTTTTCTTAAACATGATATAACATTCCAACAGGTACTGAAGTTTCTTACACAGGACTACAGTGTTTTCTTAAACATGATATAACATTCCAACAGGTACTGAAGTTTCTTACACAGGACTACAGTGTTTTCTTAAACATGATATAACATTCCAACAGGTACTGAAGTTTCTTACACAGGACTACAGTGTTTTCGTAAACATGATATAACATTCCAACAGGTACTGAAGTTTCTTACACAGGACTACAGTGTTTTCGTAAACATGATATAACACTCCAGCATTCCTTAGCCCAGCCCAAGGCCGGGTTCCGAAAGTTAAAAAATAAAAAAAAACTCGAAACCTCATCAAAGGTACTGGAGCTTCCAACACATTTCTATCTGGCTGTCAATCACAACAATCGACTAACACACATGTACATATTTTTACTGCTAAGTGGGCAGGATTAGCAGGGGTGTAAGGAAACCTGTCCGAATGTTTCTTCGTGAGAGGAAATCGAACCCGGGACCTTGAGAGAGTGAGTGGAATGCTCTTACCAGTGAGCAACACGGCGCCCAGAGCTTCAAGTCACTGACTAATGTAAGGGTCACTAGTGTTGCCACTGTGTGTGTCATTCTTCTTGTTACTTGGTTGGTTAAGTAGGTCCGAAGCCTATTGACTACACGAGGCTCATTAAGGCTTTGTAACCTATTCACTACCAGTCTTTAATCCCTAAAATACTTAAATACCTAAACTCAGCATATACACATGTCAGTAGTGTTACTGAAATACACACCGAAAAATACACACATTTTGGTGTATATATATATATATATATATATATATATATATATATATATATATATATATATATATTATATATAAACATTGTCTCTACGTCCACAGTAGGACTCGAACCTGCAAACTCTATATCAGAGTCCACTGTACTTTACTAAGGAGCCAGACCCCAGATAAGTATGGAAAATAAACACATGAACAGTATAATGTTCAAAAAAAAAGTCAATAAAGGATCACATTATACTGTTCATGTGTTTATTTTTCCATTGTGTCGGTATTTTATACCATTTATTTCCACCCAGATAAGTATGGGCGCCGAACCGAAGCTAGAAGTTTGCAGGTTAGAGTCGGGCTGTGGACGTAGAGACAATGTTTATATATATATATATATATATATATATATATATATATATATATATATATATATATATATTGTATTATTATCCTGTATATTGGTTTATATTTATTATATATTATCTTATTATATCCTATATATTGTATATATTTATTTTATATATATATATATATATATATATATATATATATATTATATGTGTGTGTGTGGTCAAGAAACCACTATGAAAAATAGAGAATTCCAAGCGCTTTCGTGAGTATTCACGAAAGCGCTTGGAATTCTCTATTTTTCATAGTGGTTGTCTTGCATATTTTGATATCACCTGTTTACTGTGATGTTTTTGCACACACACACACACACACACACACACATATATATATATATATATATATATATAATGCTGTTACTGCTCTATTATCTTACCCAGACTCCCAGAGCACATATCCCTCCCTCGCTTTATCTCCCGCCCCTCTATCACTTCCACCCCTTGCTCCTTCCTCCATTAGCTGCCTGCTCCCTCAATTTACTCGCCATTCTCTCCCTCTCTCTTCCTAATCTCCCACTCCCGACCTCCCCCTAAATTCCCCGCCCACCACCCCTCTCCTCTCCGCACTCCTCTTCCCCACCCCTTCTCTTTCCCCCAATACTCTACGTTCAGTTTCAACTTGATTGTTGACAACCACAAGAGGGTCCCCATATAATTACGTGTGTGGGGAGGGGGGGGGTGAGTGTACTCGCCTATTTGTGGCTGCAAATAGGCTGGTCGCTACTAGGTCCACTCGCCCTGCTCCATGTCCTTTATCGTACCTCTTCTTAAAGATATGCAGTTTGCGCGCGCGCGTGTTTACCGGTTTGTGCTTGCGGGGGTTTGAGTCTTGACCTCTTTGAGTTTCTTCTGTTTGTATAATTTTAATTTTTGTCATCCACTAGTATTAATATGTCGCGTGGGTCTTGGGAGAGATATATAGGAGGTCAAAGATACTCCTTGTTGGATGGTTACGGTATATTTACAGTAAGTGAAGGAGAGTCCAGCACACCGTCTGTCTCGCCTGTAGGTCTAACGTTAGTGAGGGAGAGTGCCTATGAGAGGCTGTGCACACGCGCTGACGTCAGCGGGTACCGTGACGTCACACGCAAAGGGACCAGCTGTATAAAAGGAAAGATACACTACACAAGTGTATATATGATACTGACACGACAAATACGTATCAGTCTACTCTTTCCCTCAGGCTATTAACGTATACAGGGAGAGGGGGGTAAGTAGGGGAGCGAATGGAGCGGGGCAAGCAAGCAAGGGGAGGTTTATTAGGGGGAGCAAGAGTGTATTGTCATTACCTGTGTATGATTATACTCCTGCGGGTTTGCTGCTTCCCCATGATTATTACATGTGTAGGTTACAGGAAGAGAGAGATGATTGTGGCTTCCCGTCGTCTTTTTTTTAATATATATTTTTTTTTACGTGTACGAAACTTATGAGAGAGAACGTTCGCCAGTCATTAACTCCTTTATTTCATTTGTAAAATATATTTCCTCTTACATGCCTTGTGACCTAATACAAGATTGTGTCCAGTTCTTGTTTGTTCAATAACACTTCCCATCTTTATCATTGTCTGACAGCCTCCCCCTTCCTTCTCCCGACACGAGGAAAGCAGTTAAATGAAGTTATGCACATTTTATTTTTTCCAAAAGCGGATATACAACTAACGTAATCTTTCTAAAAATGTTGTATAAAATATATAAATTTGCCCAACCTATTTAATATGTTGCATAACTACTATGATTATTTGCTGATGATACAAAAATAGAATTTGTATTGATAAAGCCACTGGATGGCGAAACGTCTACATTAAAGATACCCAGATGTTGCATATGCGTCTAATTTTCAACTTCATTTTAGTCGTTCTTCTCTGTATGTTCTCCAATGAATCTATATCCATTCTGTAGTAAGGAAACCAAAACTGAGCGGCATAGTCCAAAGGAGACTGGACAAATATACGAGTGGGAGGGGCTGGGTTTGATTGGTGTCGTGGGTACGGGAGTAAATTCTTGGGTAGCTTTGGGTAGGGGTGGTTTTGATAAGGACTTGCCTTGTATGGGCCAGTAGGCCTTCTGCAGTGTTCCTCCATTCTTATGTTACGTCCTGGCAACTCTGACAAAAGAAATACTTCCTAACATCTCTCTGACTCATATGAGTCTTCAACTTCTATTTGTGACCCCTTGTTTCTGTGTCCCATCTCTGGAACATCCTGTCTTTGTCCACCAGTATTTTGTATGTCTTTATCATGTCTCCCCCACCCCTCCTGCCCTCCATTGTCGTCAGGCCGATTTCCCTTAACCTTTCTTCGTAGGACATTCCCCTTTGCTCTGGAACTAGCCTTGTTGCAAACCTTTGCACTTTCTCTAATTTCTTGACGTGCTTGACCAGGTGTGGGTTCCAAACTGGTGCTGCATACTCCAGTATGGGCTTGACGTACACGGTGTACAGAGTCTTGAACGATTCCTTACTGAGGTTGTATGTATATATATATGTGTATGTGTGTGTGTATTCACCTCACTTAATTGTGGTTGCAGGAGTCGAGTCATAGCTCTTGGCCCCGCCTCTTCACTGGTCGCTACTAGGTCACTATTCCTGCTCCATGAGCTTTATCATACCTCTTCTTAAAGCTATGTATGGATCTTGCCTCCACTACATCCCAGACTGTTCAACTACCTGACAACACGTTGTGTGTGTGTGTGTGTGTGTGTATGCGTATGCATGTGGTATAAACCTTGGTAATAAATACCGTCAAATTGTTTTAGAAAAATACGTAAGCAAACACTAGGACATATTTATTAGAAAACGTTTCGGTCCTGGGACCTTGATCAAGGTCCCAGGACCGAAACGTTTTCTAATAAATATGTCCTAGTGTTTGCTTACATGTATGTATGTGTGTGGGGGTAGGTGAGGGGAGGGAGGGGGGTTGTCATAGTTGATAAAGACTCTATGATAACTCATTACAGTTGTGACCGGGTGTGGAAGTGTGAATTGCTCATTACTTTATAATTTGTTCTTGATTGTAACCATGTATAAACGTAAGTAAATTTATTTACTTACATGATTCGTTACCTTTGTACCTTGTTCAGCTATCAAAACTTTGGACCCATTATGTACCTCTGTAATCTGTAAATACCTTTGTAACTTGTCATGATTGTGACCAGATCTACCTGGAGTTCATTACCTTTGTAACTTGCTCAGCTACCAAAACTTTGGGGCCCAGTCCCTGGACCCATTATGTACCTCTGTAATCTTTTGACTACCGCCCACAGGATGGGAATGGGGTGCATAATAAAGATATTAAACTAAACTTAACTATCAAGGCTATCCTCCCTCTCCTTTACCTGCCTCCTTCTCTTTCTGTAATTGGCATTATCTACATTATCCTCTCCATTATCCTCATAGCAGACATACTGTAGATAAAAATGCTTGCCATAGTTTTTATCATTATTTATGGATGATACCAAAATAAGCTTGAAAATCACCTCGGTAGAAGACACGAAACATTGCAGGGAGATACAAGCGGTGTTTTGTAGTCGGTAGTGGAGAACAACATGACGTTCACTGATGATAAGTTCCAGCTGCTTTGATATAGAAAGAAGGAAGAACTCAAAAGTGACACTACAAAATTCAAGAGGATCGTTAAATAAACCGAAAGGGTCACATGAAAGACCTGAGAGTTATAATGTCAGCTGAGCTTTCAAAGAACACTAAGATCAATGTCATGACAGCCAGGAAAATATCAGGATGGATAAGGAGAACTTTGAAAACATGGGAAATAGTATCAGTGGTGACACTAATACAATCACTTGTCAAATGAAACAAGGCTAGCTTTTGTTGCTGAACTGGTAAATGTAGAGAGAACCTTCTCAGCTCAAAAAACTCCTAACACCTAAATTACTGGGATCACCTGAAGTTCCAGAATTGTACTTAGAACATGAACAAGAAAGATGCATCATAATCTACATCTGGAAGATACTAGAGGGATTATTCCCAAACCTGCACAACAAAATTGGCAGACAGTGCAGGATACATCCAGTGAAAAGCAGGGCAGCAGTGCGTACACTGAGAGAGAACTCAATACGTTCTAAGGAACCACGATTCTTCAACACCCTCCCTTCATGCATAAGGAAGATTACCATCAAACCCCTAGTTGTCTTTAAGAGGGAACTCTAAAGATTCCTCAAAACAGTTGCTGATCAGCCAGATTGTGGTGCATACATTGGAGAGCTAGATCTATCAGGCCAGCAACCTGGAGGCCTGGTCTGGGACCGGTCCTCGGGGATGGTGACCTCCAGAACTATCACATAAAATAGTGTAGCAGCACATTGCTAATGTTTCCAATTTTGCTAATAAAAAAAATAATACATTCCCTCCCTTCCCTTCTCCACATATCTTTACTCTCTCTCTCTCTCTCTCTCTCTCTCTCTCTCTCTCTCTGCCCTTTTGTCCTGTGCATTCCTCGCCTCACCAGCTTGATTTTTTTCAACGTCTCCCTCTTCCTCGTCAACATCCCTCCCTCCTTCTCGTCTCCCTGTGTATTATTTACAAATGCCGGTGTCTCCCGTTGCACAACCATAACAAAAACATAATTACCGCTTAAAGTTTTGATTGCGTTATATATAACCTTGAGAGATAATGATTGTTTGCTCAAAGACACTAGCATCATTGATACCCCCCTTCCCTTCCCTCCTAGTCCACCTCCCTTTCACACTAGCATCAATGATACCCTCTTCCCTTCTAATCCACCTACATTGCACACTAACATCAGTGATACCCGCACCTGTTCCGTGTTTTTTTCTCTTTTATGTAGCTTGTGCCGTGCAGATAACTGTGGGACATATTTCGACAATTTGTCCATGGCTTAGGCTTTTCCATCTTCGTTGTGTTTTTTTTTTAAGTAAAAAGGTGCTTTTAGGGACCTTGGGGAACTTCAGGGAAGTCTTGTGACTTTAATAATTTAAGGGGCTTTTTAATTGTTGTTGGTGATTTTTAGCTTGTATAATAGTATTTGTGCTGAGCATTTTATTCATATTAATCTTTTGGTATGTATGTTTGTGTGTGTATGTGTGACCTACATGGTCAAAGTGCTCTGTAAATATCACAATTACTGTTATTATTATTTGAATGATAAGATAAGATTTCGTTCGGATTTTTAACCCCGGAGGGTTAGACACCCAGGATAACCCAAGAAAGTCAGTGCTTCATCGAGAACTGTCTGTCATATTTCCATTGGGGTCTTCAATCTTGTCTCTCAGGATGCGACCCACACCAGTCGACTAACACCCAGGTACCTATTTGCTGCTAGGTGAACAGGACAACAGGTGTAAGGAAATGCGTCGAAATGTTTCCACCCCGCCCGGAATCGAACCCAGGCCCTCCGTGTGTGAAGCGAGAGCTTTGCCAGCCAACCGTAAAGTTCTTGATGAAAACCACTCTGGATGAAATGTATGTATAATAAATCCCACAACGGGCAAGATGTATAACAAAGCCTCACTATGGGTGAAATGTTTAATAAAGCCCACTGTGACTGAAACAGTGTACGTAATACAGTTTTTCTGCAAAACATAGTCCGTGAAATTACCTGGGATGGAGTAGTGAAGCAACTACCGTTCGAGTTAATGCGTGTGTGTGTACCTGTTGAATAGATGAAAGGACACAAGCCTATCTTAATTGGAAATGCTTCGGTCCTGGGACTTTGGTCACTCAAATGACTTTTTTGAATCCAGTCTCCACTATATACGTATACTGTTTTCTCTTTCTTTTGTGTCAGTGGTAGTGATTGAAGCATATTGAATAAAGATGTTCTGAGTGTATTTACTTGTGTCCATTCATCCATATTATCAGTATCAACATATCTTCTACCTTTATATGCCTTCTGAAGGTTGCAGGGAGAATCACCCTGGACAACAGGTAGTTAACAGCTAGCCTGTCTGTCTCGTTTTTAGGGGACAGTGGATCCAGTCTCCAATAGTCATTGGCACCACTGAACAGCATACATGGGTTTAGCACTAGACACATTATAAATCAGCTAAACTAAACAGAAGACATAAAGTTGTATCTGAAGTAGTAAAACTCAAGTCATTGTTTTGAAATACAGCCTTTCCTCACTTATTGACGTGTACTCGTTTACCAATGACTCAGACTTACGACGGGCTCTCTGACCAGTATGCATACCTAAATAATGTATATTAGAGCTGATTTCCTCTATTCTATTTATTATAATATACAGTACACTGCTGTATAAACATTTAAAAATATACCAGAAATGTTATAAATGATGCAAAGGTGACATTAAAATAATATCAGAGATAGTTGACACAAACCCCACTACCATTATAGTATGCTCCTCACTTAGCAATGAATTCATTTACCGACGTGGTCTTGGGAACGGAACTCCATCATTAAGTGAGGAGAGGCTGTACTGTATACAAAATTCAAATACGCTACACTTTTATTCAGTAATGGCTAGGCTATTGTTGCTCGTAGCATACAATATAATGTGTGCCCTTATGACCATTATAATTTTTGTATGTTAGGTGCTCAAAGCCTAAATGAAAAGCTTAACACAGGATTTGTGATTTCATGGGCTCATGAAGAGCTTCAATAGGGGTTTAGTGGCAGTTTATTGAACCAGTGGGCTGCTAGCAGTAACAGCTTGGTTCAGCAGGTAGTCAACAAGGTAGCCTGGCCTTCCTCAGATTGCTACTAAGGGTAGAAAACCCATGGAAAATAAGACAGGTATAACACAGGGTTTGTGGTGTTGGGAAAATAGACGCATCTTCTGCACATCCCACTTGTTCCATACTCCAAGGTTAAGCTAATGTCCTTGAAGGCCGGACACAAGTGCACACGTCCTGCTGTGTGCACATATACACAGTGATCTCCAGTGTGCATATGTACACGTCCTCACCAAGGAAGGGTTGGAGGGGCTCCTCACGTGCACGCACAAGATATGAAGCCTGCAAACGCACGTTAACACATTGCAGATTAATGACATATAATAAGTACGTAACAATAACTTGACGTGCTGTTGGAGTGTGAGCAAAGTAACATTTATGAAGGGATTCAGGGAAACCGGCAGGCCGGACTTGAGTTCTGGAGATGGGAAGTACAGTGCCGGCACTCTGAAGGAGGGGTGTAAATGTTGCAGTTTTATAACTGTAGTGTAAAGCACCCTTCTGGCAAGACAGTGATGGAGTGAATGATGATGAAAGTTTTTCTTTTTCGGGCCACCCTGCCTTGGTGGGAATCGGCCGATGTGTTAATAAAAATATAATAAATATATAAAAAATAAGTACGTATAATAGATTAAAATCTCTTTGGTGAAGACTTTGGACTGTGCAACAGGGACAGAGGAAGCATGGAGAATGCATGAAATAATAGCTGTAGTTTACAATTCCCCTCAGAATACAAAAGGAGTTAAAGGAGGAGTATGAAGAAAATATGGGGAGGGGGGCTTAAAATTATGAAGCTAAAAAAATCATTAAAAAAAAAAAATGTTTTTCAGTTTACAAGTGAAATTTAAACTATAGCCCTTTTCTGGTCACTGGTCAATATAACAGTGAAAATTAGCCATTAATTAGAAAAATTAAGAAAAAGTATTTGCATTTTTTTTAAGTTTCCCATGGCTGCACTACTGCAGCCTCCCTTTCCCTGGATTGAATCTGATTGCCACTCATTTCCCTGGTGCTGTATGACCCCCTATAGGTTTATTGCTTCCCTATGAATGTAAGACTAATTGACTAGGCCGGTTTTGTGGGTCTGTTTAATAGAATGGATCATGAGACTATGAATTGGGTTCATCATTATGGGTGCAAAAGATTTATGAATCGCTAGCAAATAAATTACATAACCAGGGCTTTTTTTAGCTTCATTAATCTGTACGGTAATTGTCGACCTATTACTAGGTCAATCATAGGCGCAGGAGACTTAATAAACAAGTTAAAATCCTTTTTTTTGGGGGGGGGGGCATTTCCCATTTAAATAATGCTCTAATCAACTTAATACTCAAGGCTGGTAGTGCACTCAGCTTACTTATTGAGGTCCGTGGTTTGATCCCCAGTACAGGTGGAAACATTGGGCGTGTTTCCTTAACCCTTTGGGGGTCCAAGGGGTCTCTGAAACTCGTTCTCAGGGTCCACAAATTTAAAAAAAAAATTATTTTTTCTTATGAAATGATAGAGTATCTTTTTCCGATCATAACGCCACAAAAATGATGAAATTTGATCGAAAACTAACGGAATTATGCTTTCGCGAATTTAGCGGTATCCATGACATTTACACATCGGCGATTTCGCCCACTTTGAGCCCTATTTTCGGCAAATTCCAATGTTTCAGTCTACTAAAATTATAGCTATTTCGCTAGAACTCCATTTCTTCTATCGATTGAGTACAAGAAAATGCCTATTTACCAATTTCAACTACCCAAAATAGTGGTCAGAAAATGGCAATTTGGCCAATTTCACACAAATTTCAAATGATGCCAATTTCAAAATAGGGTCCATAATAAACAAGGCAGAGATTCCTGGCACTAAAATAGCATCATCTCTGTTCATTAGTCACGTCTCCAGGCCCCTCTTACATTACTTTTGCTTTCCATTTTGAATTTTTATTCTCACAAAAAATAGAAGATTTACTGTTATGTATACAACTGCATCATTGTAAAAATGGTATAAATAATATCAGCGCACTTGTGCAAGAATATTAGACTCTCCAGTTGATGTGTATTGGACGCATGGTGTGATTTGTTTACTCTTGAACATCGGCCAAAATCGAACATTTTCGCTACTTTGCGCTCAGTTTCAAGGTACTACTTGTCATCGTGAAACCAGTCAAAATTATCTATATTTCTGTAATATATCATCTATTCTATAAAATGAGACTAAGAAAACGAGAATACAAGCATAAATACCATACGAAAATAGACTGCAAAGTCGCTGTTTTAAACCAAAAACACGGTCAGTTTTTTTTTCCTCATTATGCACTGTGTGATGCAGGATTTTTTTATACTGCGCACACTGACCGCACAGACCCATTCTATCACATCTAGGTCTAACACCCTGTTTCTGCTTGATTTGAGGCGCTAGAATTTAGGCGTACTAGTATGTCAATAACCCCAGGGCGTAAGCCGTAGTAGTACGACCAAAACCCCGAAAGGGTTAAGACATCTGCTGTCCCTGTTCACCTAGCAATAGTCATATGCCAAGCAGGAGACTGTGGGCACCAAGAAAAATCATGAGTAATCGAAACCAATTGCTGAATGGCCTTCAGTAAAAATGTGTATAATTGAATAATTCATATTGTGAAGCATTCAAATTCTTGGGTTTAACTGTTTTGAAATGTGGATAATTATACTACTTAATTGTTGAGGACCCTGTGGTATACAGTGGTACCTCGAGTTACGATGGTCCCCAAAATCGCCCTTTTATGTAAGTTTATTTTTTTAAATGCTTTTGTAAGTATATTTTTGGGGGTGTAAAAGGACTAGTCTATTTTACATTATTCCTTATGGGGATAAATTCGTTTGGTAATGGCACTTGAACAGCATTCTCGAACGAAAAAATATCGTAACTCGAGGTACCACTGTACTTATAGGTTGCTTGTTATTTTCAAATGTGAGTTGAAGCTGCATAATTAGTTACTTTGCAGAATTAACCAACATAAAGGTACTGTATATAGTATAGTACTGTGGATATTACTTTTGATAAATTACTTATTTACATTCTATCATATAGTACAGGCATGCCCCTCTTATACAGCAGGTTAGGTTCTGGGCTATTGCTATAAAGCAGAAAATCACTGTAAAGTGAATCATAGCTTTTTTTTTTTTACTTTCAAATGAAAGTGAGCAATTGAGCTTGGCCTAAAAAAAATGCATATACTGTACAATACACACATTACTTACCTTAAAATATTTTCATTCTTATAGTGAGTGGTGAATATATTTATTGTAGGAAGTCCAATAAATGAAGAATGGGTATAATTGAAAACCACTGTACTATTAGTGAAACTCTGTAAAGCGAAGTGCTGTAAAGCAGGGTCCTCCTGTACTAAATTAATATGTAAAAAACTGTTACAATATTCCTTTGCATAGGAAGCTTAGCAGTTTGCTTATCTTTATTAAGTTTTCATATGTATTTTGCTCTGTACACAAATAACCTGCTTATAGGAGAGAGGAGCGTACGACAACATTTCGGTCTAACTTGGACCATTTACAAAGTCACTCTTACCGACTTTGTAAATTTGTCAGACCGAAACGTCATCATAAGCTCCTGTCTCCTATGTGTGGGTTATTTGTACGTTGTTCCAGTCATGGTATTGTGCCTCTTTGTTCTTTATTTTGCTCTGTCTTCTAAATAATTTTCTAAACATATAATAATAAATCTTTGTTAATATGAATGAGACATTAGGTTAGTAAATTCATTGATTCTATGCTATGTATTATATACATTGCCTTTTTATTTTTTATTCAGTATTATAGCTTTGGTTTTCTTCTTACAGGAGCTTCAACACGAGGTGACATCACTTCTGGAGTTCCGGGACAATGTGCTGCAAGCTTTCCCTCATCTACAGGCCAGAGCATACCACTCTCTCACTCCCACCCATGTCCATGACCATCCATCTAGCCAGGCCTCCCAGCCTTTACAGGCTGTTCCCGCCACAAGGGGGGTGTCATCCCCCAGCAAGTCGTCTGACGCCCCCCACCACGTGACCTCTGGTGATGCGAGGCAGCAGCGTCCTATGTCATCTACAGCTGGAGTGACGACCACTGGTAACAGTGGAAACAACAGTAGCAGCAGCAGTACTGGTGGCAAGTCGCTCAGTGAGACGCATAGCAGCTCAGCAGTGGCAGACTCGGGGTTCAGCACAGATAAGGCTGGAGGCAGTATGGGCAAGAGCTCATCTTCCTCAGCTGGCGACCATCTATCTGGAGTGGAGGAACATCGTTGGACCTCTGTAGAACCAGAACTTCCCCTTGGATCTGCTGAAGATGAACTGTTGCAGTTGCTTGAAGTCATTCAAAGAAAAGGAACTCGATTACGAAATGAATTGGAACGGGCAGAACGTATGGAGCAAGATAGATTAAACCAGCAACCTCCACCAGGTAGCTCTGCATCAGATCCCCTTGCATCCCCTAGACCACATCCAGCATATAGAGATTATTGGCCACATTCCCTGCCTGGGCCAATAGGGCACTATCATTCTCGTGGAGACGTATTAGCGCCACCTCCCCCACCTCCACCTGTTGGCATGGCAATGGAAGCAGAGGCATGGGCGGCTGTGGATCGCCTTCGCCAAGACCGTCAGTATTTAGTTGGCAGAGTTAGTTGGGCAGAGGCTGAAGCTGCTGCATCTCACCAACGTCTTCTTGATCTCCATGGTCAGCTTTTAGCTCTGGCAGGTGATAAACGGCGTCTTGAAGATCAAGTAAGGGCTCTCAGATTTGATCCACGACTTGATCCTCGAGTAGAGTCTAGAGTTGATTATGGCAATGATCTGAATTTGCAGTTTGTTAAAACTAATGGTGTTCGGCGGGATGGTCCAGCATCAACAGGTGGGATTGTTCACTCGGTGATGGGGGGAGTAAATACTGTCCACATTGTGAGTGACAACACCACTGCCACGACCACTACAGCTAACTTCTCCAAACCTCGTCGAGTGCCTCCTGCTGTAACTGTTAGTGTTGCCAGTGGAGATGGCATTGAAGAGTCTCATTGTGCTGGACCAACTGCTAGAGGCCGCATGATCCGTAGTGCATCAAGTGTACGCATTAATAGTGACAGAGATATTTTCCTGCCTAGGGTTCTCAAGGTGCCAATTCGAGATCGGACTCAGAGGCACTCAAATAAAGAATACAATACAGCTTCCAATCAGAAAGATAACAGTAGTAAAGATCAGAATGCATGTTATAAAGACCCTAGCTCCGCTAGTGAAAATGTAAATGTTAAGGATTCAGCTTTTGCCTCTGCGACAGATGCAGTCAAGAAAGGTAGTGACAGAGTAGTAATTGAGAGAGAAAGAAGGGCTGGCAAGGCAGATGGTGGTTTTAGCATGCCTGTGAGCCTTCTGAAAGGTGCCCGTTTAAAGGTTCAGCCAAATAAGCAACGCATCTCTGCTATTCTAAGAGAAAAAGATGTGTTGGAACTGCAACGTCAACTTCTTACTACTGTCATGGAAACTGAGGTACTCTATGATAATTTTTTGTTAAGCATCGTCCAGCTCTTTTTGCTGATTGAATGGCTCTCTGAATGTGAGGATTTTCTTTTCATTGACTATGCTAAACCTTTGCCTGTGTGTGTTGCTTATATATTACAGTACGTATAAAGAATTAATTTATTAACTTAGATCATGACTGCTATACTGCCATGTCTCCTTTCTTTATCACCTTTAAAAATTATTTTTCATTATACAGTGGACCCCCGGTTTTCATGATTTTTTTCATTCCAGAATGCTGTTCAAGTGCCATTACCAAACGAATTTATCCCCATAAGGAATAATGTAAAGTAGACTAGTCCTTTTAGACCCCCAAAAATACACTTACAAAAGCATTTAAAAAATACACTTACATAAAAGGGCGAGTTTGGAGCAGGATGAACACCGGGTGTTCACTGTATGAGTTAACATTTTTATTTTTATTTTTAGACTTGAAATCTCTAAATAAAATCTTAGGCAATCTCATTAACATTACGTATAACCAATAATTGAGCTTGGAAATCCATGAGTAATTGTCGTGGTAGTGGTACAGTATAGTGATGATGATGATGATTATAATAATAATAATACAGTGGACCCTCGGAAATCGAACATTCTTCATTCCAGAATGCTGTTCAAGTGCTGTTACCAAACGAATTTATTCCCATAAGGAATGATATAAATTAGATTAGTCCGTTTCAGACCCCCAAAAATACACCTATAAAAGCACTTACAATAATAAACTTACATAAAAGGGCGAGTTGGGAGTGTTCGATTTCCAAGGGTCCACTGTACATAATTTTTTTATTTATTAACACATCAGCCGTTTCCTTCCAAGGCAGGGTGGCCCGATAAAGAAAAATTTTCATCATCATTCAGTCCATCACTGTCTTGCCAGAAGGATGCTTACACTACAATAATAATAATAATTATTAATAAATTTATTTCCATATGGTTACATAATTTTACAAAATTGGATGACAGTTAATAGTAGCACACGTGGAGAGCCCTTGGCTTTGCAAAACATTTTGGGCAAGCTTAAACCTATTCTAAAGCTAGTAGAACATAACAGAACATAAAAAGCATTACACATGCAGTACATGCATACAAAGACATAAGGATGTACAGTATATAGAATAAAAGTAGTTTTAATGAATATAACATTTAGCCTTAAATTGCATCTATTCCTGCCATCTTTACTGCACTCATAATTATGGCATAGATGATTTTGTAGAACAGTATGTGCAGAGCACATGTGTTTTGTTCTAGCCAGAGTTTTGTTTAGAGTGAAGTATAGTGTATAGATAAGGGAATGCTGTGCACAAAGAATTTTCCTACCACACTTGTTGGCAAGGCTTCCCTCACTTAAGTACAGTGGAAGTTATAGGAGCTACCTTCCCTTTTCTTAGATCAAACCTGCTTGACTCATGTTCCCCAGGTGCTATGTTGCCCTTAGAGGTTAAGTGCTTCTTAATGAATATACAGTGGACCCTCGGCTAACGAAAAAACTTCATCCCAGAAGCCTGCTCAAGTGCCATTACCGAACAAATTTACTTCCTTAAGAAATAATGTCATGGAGGTTAGTCTATTTCAGACCCCCAAAAATACACTTCCACAAGCACTTACAATATTATACTTACATAATTGTACGATTTCCGGGGTGTTCGTTAGCCAGGGGTCCACTGCACAGTAATAACCCATTACAGTATTTACATAAACTTCATGACAATGTAAGATGCACAGTGGCTCTGAGTAAACGCTCTAGGTTGCACATGCTTCATCTACAATGTAAAGATGTTTGACTCTCAATATCATTATTGATGGACAAGGATCAAATACAGTACTATAGTACTGTATAAGTTAATATGCTTTTGATTTTTACTCTAAAAGTACAGTAGTTTTTCAAACAAAATTTGTTTGTTTAAAACTTGTTACTAAAATAAAAAGGTTATGACTTTCAGTAAATACAGTAGAATAGAAAGGTTATGAAATTCCCTGAATACATTGCTAGAACATAAGTAATATCCTGAAATGTATGTTGATATCAACTGAAATATTATAATTAAACATGATACTTAATGAAGTACTAATTTTAACAGGTTTTGAGGAAGCAAATTGAGACAGCTAGTGAAGAGTGGGTGAGTAAAACAGCCGAGTGGGAAGCAGAACACAGACACACACATTCCACCATCATAGCCTTGCGAGAACAGAATCTCAGCCTTAAGACACAAGTAAGGTTTCTCTGTGTGTATGTATGTATGTATGTATATATTATACTGTATATATTATACTGTGTATATATATATATATATATATATATATATATATATATATATATATATTATTATACTGTATATATTATACTGTATATATTATACTGTATATATTATACTGTATATATTATATATTATACTGTATATATTATACGTATGTATATATTATACTGTGTATATTATACTGTGTATATTATACTGTATATATATATATATATATATATATATATATATATATATATATATATATATATATATATATATATATATATATATATACTGTATATATATATATAGTAAATTTTGTATAGCTCAGCCTAAAGGCACAAGTAAAATTTAGTTTTATACAGTATTTCAACCTAAAGACAAAGGTAAAGCTTGTATGTACAGTATGTCTCAGCTTTGAAACACAAGTAAAGTTTATATTTTAGCATTAAGAAATGATTAAATTTTCTTGTCTGCATACCTTGGCTTTAAGATACGTAAAAAAAATTCTGTGAGAACCGTTATCTTAAAACAAAAAGACATTCAACTCTATTCCTAACACAGAAACACTAGTAAGGCTTCTGTATCTACAAACCTCAGCCTTAATACCTAATGTTTTTACACTACATTTCATAGATGTAGAGTAATGGTATGAGTTAGTGCTCTGGAAATGTACCATAGGAGTTTCAAACCAGCTTGATAATAATTTGCTTTATATAAAAGATTAGTTTGGAATTAAATCAGATTCATAAAAAAATAAAGACCAAAATTAGTTGTACAGATTGTTCGGAAAACTATATATATATATTTCAGTGTAGCTTTTTTATATTATTATAGAGGCTAAAATTCACAGATTAAAAAAGTAACATATTGCATACATTATTCGACTCTTTTATGTGAAACATAGAAATTAAATCTTTTCTCTTCCCTGTTTTTTATTGTGCAATTCAGAGAACATTTATTTTTCGTTACTATATCATTTCTACATTTTCTTTGCAGCTTGAACACAGAGAGAGAACTGAGCAGAAAGACATTGGAATAAATGTATGTCCACTGATGTTTAGTATATCTACTATGACTGAAGGTGGTGAAGCCGATTCTGCTGAGGCTGCCACTCATACTGTTCATCCTGGTCCAAACATCAAATATGATGTTGTAGTGCATCAAGAGGAATCCAGACGATCAGAGACCAATAACAACTCTGTAAACTCAGCATCATCTGAGTCTGGAAATCGCAAGGTACCACTAGCAGTTGAGAAGCCTCCACGTCGAAGTCGAGAAACTCGGAGTGCATCTACTGTTGGAACTCTGAATGCCCACCATATTCCCTATCATGGTGGGGGAAACCTCTGTCATCGGGAATCGACTGGTTCAGAAGTTTCTGGAGGTAGAGATTCAATTGGACGTGGGGCCGGACCTCGTAGTAGACCCAACTTAGTTCACTCTGGCCGTGCCACTCCAACAGGCACTCCTCGCACATCTCCTGCTCCTAGCATAAATTCCAGGGTGTGTACGACGAGGATTTCACCTCAGGAAGGAGGTCGAGCCACTCCCTTGGGACGCAGCAGTAGTGGTGCCAATAGCCGTGTGGTAATAGGACGCCGGGACTCCATCAAGACCACTCAAACAAATGTCAAAGGAAATGGAAAGAGCAGTCCTGGGGTGGGTGGCCAGCACAAGGTACGCAGTCGGGGGGCGTCCATCTTAGGCCGCTGGCTAAATATACTTGAATAGCCACAACACACGTAAGTGCCGTGCCCGTCCAGACCTTGACGAATTTTATCTTTGGCCAGTAAATCCGAAACTTACCATGAGACCACCTAAGTGACCACATAATGAGTGTGTTATAAACTAGACTTCTCCTTTTCTTTCATTAGTTGTATCATTAAACTAGGCTGGGTGTTTTTATTAGGCTGTTTCCTTCCTCTTCCCTTCCTTTCTCTTTTCCAGAGATATTAGGGCAAGAGTCACAGGTGTTCTCAGGGAGGTTTCTAGGACTTAGGCTTCACTCTTTACTTGCACTTTTAACTGCTGGCAATGCAAAGACTTTGTTGAGTTACTATAGTAGAAATACTGTAAAGTATTAATCACCAACATGACTCTCACAACATTGGTAGTTAGATATTTAACTAGTTGGAGACAAGTCGTCAAGGCACTTAGTTGTAGTGATTTGACACAAGTATTTTGTTAATTTTTTTTTATGTTTATAAAATATGAGGCTAGTCAGTCATTAATTGGCTACAAAGATTTCATATTTTGTGCATTTGGGTGTGTTGGGATATGGTGGGATCTGGTCATGGGCGCGGTACTTATGGATGTTGCTTGGCATTTACACTTCATTAAATACTTTTAAGATGTCTGGCCAGTGGATGTATTTTTACTTATTATATTAGAAACTTTTTTTATTGGTACAATTTCATATCATCATTAAAACAAATGGCTTCTGATTTTTGTATGTAGTAATGGGAAGAATGTTTACTTGCCAGACAGTAATTTAGATGAAATGTCACCAAAAATCTCTTCCTATCAAAGTTTTTGTGGGCGTGTTGGCATGAATACTGTATCTTCATAGTGCTCTGTTTACAAGATGATAATCCTCAATAGTACTGTACAGTAGTCTTAATTTTAAACCTTTTAGTTTAATAGTAAATCAGGCCATCTCACCAATATAAGAAATGGTAGCTTGGTTTTGGGAGTACCTCTTGATCTTAATTAAGAACACACACAAAAGTCTTGTGATATGCCCGAGTTAAAGATTTATTGAAATGTGCTGACCATACTAGTTGCAGATGATGTCATTGGATGTACATACAGTATTCATTCATTGCTTTTTTTATATGTTTAATCTTTTTCTACCCTACATGAGGAGGATTCAAATGTAATTACTGCACTGTACTTCTTAACATGATTACCATATACATCCCATATGCTCACATATACTGTGACCAATTTTTAAAATATACTGTACTTTAGACCTTGTAACTGAAGACACAGTGAGTAAAAATACTGTCAGTCTGTATATTTAAATCAGTTTAAATACTGAAGATGATCAGTATCATTGTGGCTCAAGTGTGGTTTTAGAATCATTCCTTAATTTTATTGCATGATACTATAAAGAAATAGAGGAAAAGACAGGTTTTTCCTAAAATTTCCACTTGAGTGATTAATCATTAAAAGAGCCATACAAGTATGCATGCTATGCTGTAGTCTGTTTTATAGGGCGTATTTATATTACTGTACATATCCTTATTAGAGTTTGACTTTGAAATATATTTATCGTATTACAGTCTTGCTAAGGTTTGTGAACTAAAGATTTACTGGTAAATTGCCTTGTGCAAAGCTTTAATACCTCTTACAACAGTCCCATTTCAGGGATTATCCTGAAGATCTTTGTTGGTGATGTGGATGATTTCTCCTTTAGTCTAATACTAGTACTCTTCACTTGTGCACACAGTATCTTTAGTGCTGTCCTCTATGCTTTATCTCCAGTTTATTACTTTCTAAATAAAATGATGTACTGTATATAATAAAACTGTACTGTATATAGATTTTTTTACCAAAGAATTTGTCACTGAATTTGCCAATCAGAATAACAATTATTTTCAATCTTAATTTTAGAATAACTAAAATCAATAACTTTGGGGGAAATTTTTATTAAGGGTAAAGAGTCAAACTTTTATTTATTACTGTGATGTCTTTTATGTATGTGAAAAATTTGTCTGTTTCTCGAGTGCTAGTGTTTGGAGAATTGTTTTTAAATGTTTTAATACTATGAATAGAATTGTTTTTAATTTGATACTGCAAATCTAATACATTTGTCAGTAGGTTGTAACATAATGCACAAAATATGTACAGTAGTAAAAATGGGACTTACATTCTCTGTCTTGCCTAAATTTAAGAATTGTTTTTATTGATTGATGTTACCGGTAAGCTTTAACTCGATGCATAATGCAATTATTGACCTTTGCCTTTTTTAAGAGATAAATCAGAAAAAAAGTCTCTGGTGTTCTAATACTCTCTCACAGTGTTTGTACTCTGTGTACTGTATATATTGAGTATAAAGTATGTACCTGGAATGTATGGTATTGTATGGGTATCTGTTTAAGTTTGCAGAAAGGCTTGGGAAGTATAGTCTAGCTCTTAGGTCTACTGCTTGAATTTTGGAAATAATTTTATTATATTTGTTTTTAGCCTTTGTATGGAGTCAGCTTCCACTATCATTCTTCATTTCATTCCATTTCTTTATAACACAAAGAAAAAAGTTTTCTTATACCCCTCTGGCTTATATGAGTATGTGATTTCCCTTTTGTTCTTCTCTGGTATCTATACAAGTACATGGGGGTGACTCTTTGGTCCTACCACTTGACTGATAAAAATCGTATCCTTGTCTACCTTGTTAATACCCTGGAGTATTTTTCATGTCTTGTTCATATTCCCTCTTATCCATGTAGACAAAAAATCTTATTAGCTCTTCCCATTAGCTTAGTTACCAGTCTGGATGCATACCTTTGGACTTGAAGTTTCATTTTATATTTTACTAGACGAAGATTCCACACAAGAATGTTAAATGTATTAGGGGAAATTGTTTGTGTGTGTGTGTTTGATTGTTTGTTTTCACCTATTTGTACTCATTTGTGGTTGCAATGGTCAATTCTCAGACCCTGGCCCTGCCTCTTAACTTGCCACTCTTCAGATTCACTGTCATAGCCTCATGGGCCCTAATGTACCTACTCTTAACACTGTTGGGAAAGGGTGGGTATCTCTCTCTGTCTATCTGTCTGTGAGTGATTATGGTGCCCAGTTGTAGCTACAGAACCAAAGCTGTGTTCATGGTATTCCAGCTTATATGCTGAGCATATCATATAATTAAATAAAATTCTGTGGTTGTAGCACTTGCTACCTTTTCTTGTATTCCATTTCATTGTTTACTGTGCTTTTTACGAAGAAAAACTTTATACGTAGCATATTTTGACCTGTGACCTTTTCTTTTTCTTTTTGATGGTTAGAAATGTTTTAGCTATTTTCATATTTTATGAAATTTCACAAGTTCGTCTGTCTGTTTTCATCTTTTATTCTGGTTTTCCTTGAAACCGTTTTTTTAGATTTGTATACTTTCCTTTTTTTATAATCTATTTTTTTTTTGTGTGTATATTTTTTCTTTTAGCATCATTTATTATTTCCAATAGAAAATGATCAACTCTTTCAAATGGTTTTAAGTAGCATAGGTTGATAATTCTCCCTTTTCTCTAGTATTGAATGTAAATTACCTTCTGTTATTCATATTGCTTCTTCAATAACACAAATGGATTTGGCTGACTATTTGCTCACAATTCCAACCTCATAAACTATCCAGTCAATTTCTTTATAGTTGAAGGGTTGGGAGGTAATTAAGTTGGAGTCTAGGAAGAGAAGGGTAACTCTAGTTCCTCAGGTAAAGAGCCTTTCACTGGCATCAAGGCTTGGAGCCAATGCCAGAGTCAGCAGTTAAATTAGAATACAGTGGAATGAGGGTTGAACACAGGGTCCCCCAGAAAGTAAATGAATTGATGTTTGTCTATGTATCAGTTTTAACTTGATTTTCCAGTCAGCGATTACATAATAGAATGTTTCAAATAGGAATGGGAGGCAGTCAGGTTTAATTCAAGGAAGGGGAGATCAAGTTCAACCCCTTAGATCAAGAGCCCCTCACCTATGCCAAGGAACCTCCCTTGAGGAGGTTTAACATGACATACACAGCCATTTCCATTAGAAAGTTTTTTTTATCTTTAGTAACTGAATGACATTAAATTGAAGACTAGACATGTCCAAAAGTTGCCTGTGGTTTAACTGAATCCCAGTTGTTAGAGCCTAAGATTGACTGTGTGACATCAGCAACTAAAACTAATCCCAGTTGTTAGAGCCTAAGATTGATTGTGTGACATCAGCAAGTAAAACTAATCCCAGTTGTTAGAGCCTAAGATTGATTGTGTGACATCAGCAAGTAAAACTAATCCCAGTTGTTAGAGCCTAAGATTGGTTGTGTGACATCAGCAAATAAAACTGATACACAAGTATATACAGTGGTATGAAAGGATGAGTGTTACTCAGAATGTCTTTGGTCTTCTGTGGTATAATAGTTTTTCTTCTGATCTGCATGGTAAATACTGTAGATTATTAATGAAGGAAGCAGTGTTTTTTGCATAAATTCCTTATACTGTATATATACAGTGGACCCCCGAGTTTCGGTCATAATTCATTCCAGAAGGCTGCTCAGGTGCCATTACCGAACGAATTTACTTAAGGAATAATGTCAAGTAGGTTAGTCCATTTCAGACCCCCAAAAATACACTTACAATATTACACTCACATAATTGTACGATTTCCGAGGTGACCAAAACTCGGGGGTCCATTGTATTTACTTTTAGTTTAGATTTCAGTATGATTGTACCCAAGCAATATGCAAAATAAGAAGTTATTAGAAGCATATACTGTAATACATACAGTATGAGGAAAGCGATTAAAATAACAAAACCTAATCTTCCTTTTTGTAGTAAGCTTAGAATATTAAAAAAAAGGCAAAGGTCATTTGATTTAGAAATTCATAGGACATTAGTTTTGAATCATAATTTATACACTTATGAATTAGTATGTCCAGTATTTAGATTGGTGAAAAACATAAATTTATTTTTTCATAATTTCAAAGCTACTGACAGACATAACATAGAAGAAAATTCCTATTTGAGTAGAGGTATGGTAGTTCTGTTTTCTCTCACAGGGGGCTGGTGTGGTAGACTTCTCTTCCTCCTCCTCCTCCACCTCCACCTCCACATCCATCATGTCCTCTTCCTCCTCCACCTCTTCCACGTCCTCCTCCTCCTCTCCTTCGACAGTGGCTGAACGTCGCACTAACAGACCCGCCTCCTTCTTCAGGTTTGTGTCAGATTTTTTGCTACAATCCTTTTAGTCATTTTCCTTTTTATTCTGTTATTTGTAATTATATTACAATTGTAGATAGTAAAATATAGAAAGTCATTATTGTAGATATGACAGTAGTACTGTAGTAACTTGGACGAATGTAGTGTATAGAATTATGTCAGCATGCATGGACATAATTTGGTATGGATATTGCTCTTAACACTGATATTGTTGACATCTAACCTTCAAATTGGAGATAAATCTTTAGGTAACCTGACTTTTTAATGGTTCAGGACAGACCAAAACCTAGTCTAAAGATTCAGCTCCAGTTTGTGGATTAGTTGTTAATTGTGACTTAATCTTCAATGGAATAGTTATAATTTATCTCCTCTTTTATATTGCTTGTTTCATGCATTTGGCAGGTAGTAGGTGTAGAGCATGATTTTGCATGAATCTAGTTGCTAAAAGTTTTTTATATGAATGCAGCCATTATTGTTTACAGCTGTAAGCATGTTTGTAATACGTATTGTCTCCAACGTTAAACAGTCGGAAAGCATCCCAGTTACATCTGTAATGTATTATATAATACTGCACCATATGGTAATTTATACAGTACTAAAACAATAAAGAAGTCCTTCAGATAGGAAACTTGATGCTAATTTGCAGCATTGTAATAAATCAACTTAATTTGTTCAACTAAACCAGGGGTGGGCAAACTTTTCAGTGCAGGGGTCACATTCAGATTCAGATTAGCCATTTGTGGGTAACGTGTTAATGTTCCACAATATTATTTGGCGTTGCGTGGTAACTTTTTTTTTTTTCAAATTTACTAACATTTTGTCCCCAAATAACGTGAGTATATGACTTGATCTCGGCGTGCCGCATGAAAACCTTTGGTGGGCTGCATGCGGCCCGTAGGCCGTAGTTTGCCCACCGCTGAGCTAAACAGTCTAGATTGAGTAATACTGTCATTGTTAATGAATGTAAAGTATGATCAGAGTTTTGGGACGTGGAGTGCAGCATAAATGATTAACGATGAAATTTTATATAGTATGATGTACTATATAGACATGCGTTATTGTTATTGTTAAGGATTAAGAGCCTGTTACTGGTATAAAGAAACTTCCCTCACTCGCTAGTTTGGCAATAAGGTGGTCTTGTAATTTTGTTCAGACTAAAAGGGGTGCTGGACCATCTGTTGTCAGTAATTCAGTCTTGTACCTGTGTATTTCATTTTCTCCTAAAGAGAAACCAGAAATTCATATTTTATTGTAGGGCAAAGGGGTAACAATTTGAGGTCTTGGGGTACTTCTAATTGCATTCCGCTTCCTTCACAAATTTTTAAAACCTGACATGGAATGTTTATAATATAGAATCGCTTTACAGTAATTCTCTAATATGGACATTTCAAATTACAACCAAAAACTTGTTTATATGGCTCCCTCTCTCTGTTTACGTCCTCCGTGAGCTCTGCATCTGGAAACTTTCCAAAATTTCAAGAGTTTTAAAGTTACTGCATATTTTATATATTTTTTTTTATCATGTCAGCCATTTCCCACTGAGGCAGGGTGACCCAAAAAGAAAGAAAAAAAACTTTCACCATCATTCAACACTTTCACCATCACTCGTACATAATCACTGTCTTTGCAGAGGCTCTCAGATACAACAGTTTAGACATACCTCCAAACTGCCAATATAGTAAACCCCTCCTTTAATGTGCAGGCATTGTACTTCCCATTTCCAGGACTCAAGTCCAGCAAACCAGTTTTCCTGAATACCTTCACAAAATATTACACTGCTCACACTCCAACAGCTCGTCAGGTCCCAAAAACCATTCGTCTCCATTCACTCCTATCTAACATGCTCACGCATGCTTGCTGGAAGCCCAAGCCCCTCGTCCACAAAACTTCCTTTACCCCCTCCCTCCAATCTTTTTTGGGACGAACCCTACACTGCCTTCCTCCCCCAATAGATTTATACACTCTCCAAGTCATTCTACTTTGTTCCATTCTCTCTAAATGACCAAACCATCTCAACAGCCCCTCTTCAGCCTTCTGACTAATACTTTTAGTAACTCTACACCTCCTCCTAATTTCCACACTACGAATTCTCTGCATAATATTTACACCACACTACGCTTTCTACTTTCTACCTTTACACACCCTCCCAAATTCGTCCACTAACCTTTGCAACTTTTCTTTAGAATCCCCCAAAAGCACAGTAACATCAGCAGAAAGTAACTGTGTCAACTCCTATTTTGTATGTGATTCACCATAATTTAATCCCACCCCTCTCCCCAACACCCTAGCATTTACTTCTTTTACAACCCTATCTATAAATATGTTAAACAACCATGGTGACATTACACATCCCTGTCTAAGACCTCTTTTTACTGAGAAGTAATCTTCCTCTCTCCTACACACACTAACCTGAGCCTCACTATCCTTATAAAAACTCTTTACAGCATTTAGTAACTTACTACCTATTCCATACACTTGCTACATCTGCCACATTGCTCCCCTATCCACTCTATCATATGTCTTTTCTCAATCCATAAATGCAATGAAAACTTCCCTACCTTTATCTAAATACTGTTCACATATATGCTTCAATGTAAACACCTGATCTACACATCCCCTACTCATTCTAAAGCCTCCTTGCTCATCTGCAATCCTGCTCTCTGTCTTACCTCTAATTCTTTCAATAATAACCCTACCATACACTTTACCTGGTATACTCAGTAAATTTATTCCCTCATAATTTTTACAATCTCTTTTGTCCCCCTTCCCTTTATATAAAGGAATTATACACACTGCCAATCCCTAGGTACTTCCCCTCTTTCATACATTTATTAAACAAAAATACTAACCACTCCAACACTATATCTCCCCCTGCTTTTAACATTTCTGTCATGATCCCATCAGTTCCAGCTTTTTTACCCCCTTTCATTCTTCACTCCTAAAAGATGTTATACCTCCCTGGCCAGTGCATGAAATTACTGCCTTCCTTTCTTCATCGACATTTAAAAGTTCCTCAAAATATTCCCGCCATCTACCCAATACCTACAGCTTCCCATCTACTAACTCCCTTACTCTGTTTTTAACTTGGAATTCATTACCTGTTATTGCCAAAGAAACCCTGCCTGTACCCCAATTCAAAACGATGCTAAAAAATCACCTCACCCAAAGCTAAATGCTCAATATCAAACATTCTCAACAAAGTAGAATAATCACTTAATGTAAAAACCTGACTAATCACTTAAATGTAAAAACCTGTTATGAATAATACATACTAAGCTAACTAGTATTACCTAACATTTACATTATAATGACCACGTAAACTGTAACTGCAATGCAACTAATTGTTTTAAATTGTTATCTCACTCAATTAGTTGCATTGCTGCAATTAATTGATATGTTCAACTTATATTCAAACTTTATAACTTAGATACACAATTATACTTATTTTATAAATTGTCAACCAAAACTTTTTACCATGTAGTCTAGAATAAAGTAGTCTTAAGAATGCCCACAATGCGCAGCATATTAGGGGCTTTTGGCATGTACATCTCATTAAGAAATATATCTTGTCTACCATGTATCATTGTACCATGTCACAATAAAGTATTATTATTATAAATCCATTCGTTCCCTAGGCTTTCTTAACTTGTTTATCTCACTTCAAAAAATTTTCTTATTCTTAGCAAAATTTCTTGAGAGTGCCTCTCCCACACTATCATTTGCTCTCCTTTTGCACTCTCTTCACCTTTCTTTTACTTTCCATGTACTCTGCCCTTCTTATATCACTTCTGCTTTGTAAAAACCTCTCATAAGCTACCTTTTTCTCTTTTATCGCACCCTTTACCTCATCATTTCACCAATCGCCCCTCTTTCCTCCTGCACCCACCCTCCTATAGACACAAACTTCTGCCCCACATTTTAATACTGCATTTTTAAAACTATCCCATCCCTCTTCAACCCCCCACTACCCATACTTGCACTAGCCCACCTTTATTCCAAAAGTTGCTTATAAATCACCCTAACTTCCTCCTCCCTTAGTTTATAAACTTTCACCTCTCATTTACTGTTGCCATCTTCCTTTTGTCCCATCTACCGCTTACTCTAACTGTAACTGCAAAAGACTCGGCAGGTGATGTAACATCCCCCCATTGAAAAGCAGGGGTGCCACTAGTATGTTGAGAGACAACACAATAAGTGTCAGGGGCCCAAGACTATTCAACTGCCTCCCAGCATTCATCAGGGGGATTACCAACAAACCCCTGGCTGTCTTCAAGCAGGCACTGGACAGGCACCTAAAGTCGGTACCTGGCCAGCCAGGCTGTGGTTCGTATGTTGGACTGCGTGCGGCCAGCAGTAACAGCCTGGTTGATCAGGCTCTGATCCAACATGAGGCCTGGTCACAGACCGGACTGCAGGGGCGTTGACCACTGGAACTCTCTCCAGGTATACAACTGTATAATGATCCAATATATCCATTGCCCCTCTATAAACATGTACATCCTGAAGCCTACCCATCAACCTTTTATCCACCAATACATAATCTAACAAACTACTTTCATTACGTGTTATATCATATCTTGTAAACTTATTTATCCTCTTTATCATAAAATATGTATTACTTATTACCAAACCTCTTTGTACACATAGTTCATTTAAAGGCTCCACATTTTCATATATTCCTGGCACCCCAAATTTACCTACTACTCCCTCTACAACATTTTTACTCACTTTAGCATTGAAATCCCAAACCATAAGTACTCTCTCACTTGATTCAAAACTCCCAACGTACTCTCTCAACATTTATCAAAATCTCTCTCTCTCTACACTTCTCTCTTCTCCAGGTGCATAAACACTTACTATAACCCACTTTTCACATCCAACCCTTATCCTTATCCTTGAATTTATAAATTTACATTCCTTCTTTTCCTGCCATTACTTATCCTTCAACATAATTGCTACTCCTTCCTTAGCTCTAACTCTATTAGAAACCCCTGGCCAAATCCCATTTATTTCTCCCCACTGAAACTCTCTTACCTCCTTCAACTTTGTTTCACTTAGAGCCAGGACATCCAGCTTCTTTTCATTCATAACATCCACAATCATCTCCTTATCATCATTCACCCTACAACCACGCACATTCAAACATCCCACTTTGATGGTTTTCTTCTTTTTATTTTTAGTAGGCTATTCAGGAAATGGGGTTACTAGCCCCTTGCTCCTGGCATTTTAGTTGCTTCTTACGACATGCATGGCTTACGGATGAATTCTGTTCCACTTCCCCATGGAGACAAGAGGGAATAAAGAAGAACAAGAACTAGTAAGAAAAAAGAAAACCCAGAGGGGTGTGTATATATATGCTTGTACATGCATGTGCAGTGTGACCTAAGTGTAATTAGAAGTAGCAAGACGTACCTGAAATCTTGCATGTTTATGAAACAGAAAAAAGACACCAGCAATCCTACCATGTAAAACAATTACAGACTTTCGTTTTACACTCACTTGGCAGTACGGTAGTACCTCCCTGGGCAGTTGCTGTCTACCAACCTACTTCCTAGGATATATATTATATATAATCTTGACAAGTCTGATGTGTTTCCAACTTTGTTTATTGTATGATTGTGAAATCATACTACACATGCTGCTAGCCCTGGATCATTTATTTTGTGAAAGCTCTCATAAAAAATTCACATTTCAATTCATAAGTTCAGGCAATTTATCCTATTTTCCTAGCCATACTTCCTTACATCATCATTAGCATATCTGTTTAATAGATGGACATTAATGGTTTATGTTATGTTTAGTCAGCAATCACTGACCAGGAGCATACCATTATCCTCTATACAGTACTGCATACTGCTCTTCAACAACCCATGTGGAATTGTACATGTACAGATTGGGATAAATGATTGAAAATACAAACCTGCAGTTTGTTAGAGATGATCTGTAGTTGGGGACCATATCATATCTACATTATAAATATGTACACACAGATCCTGAAATAGGACTACATGGAAACCATGATTAAACTGTAGCCAATCTCGGGATCTGTGTGTTCATATTTATAATGTAGGTATGATACAAGCCCCAACTATAGACTATCTCTAACATACTTCAGGTTTATATTGTCAATTATTTATCCCAGCCTGTACATTTCTTCTCAGACTTGCATTGGTCTGTGAACTTCTATTTTGATTGCTCTTTAAAATTCATAAAAATCCATGAAATTCAAACATTTGTAGTATAGTTAAGTATGTAATTAAATTATCTGTCATAACAGACTACGTATATGATGAGGTAGCTAGTTGTAGTTAATTACCAGTATTAATTACTTAAGTGCTTGCTCAACACTGCTTTTAATGACACTATTTAGTATTTTGATAATTGAGTCATAAAATATACCAATTTGTGCAGATCCTGATGTATTATTAGAATACTTCTGTAGATAAAGCACCTTTCCACATTTTCTGGGACATTCAGCACTGTACTGTATTAATTTTAACAGATTTATTCAGTATATTCTAGATAATAAGAAAGCAAAATGGATATAGTAATTACTGATAAAAGTCAAATTCACATAATGTGAGTACAAAACTTTACGTACAATAGTGCCTTGATTTAACGGACACACACAGAGGAGTGAGTGGATGGTGATTGTGGTAGATAGAAATAAGATTTTTTGTTGTGATTGTTAATAATGGACAGTTCTGTAACCAGTGGACTTTGTCTTATATAGCCTAAGTCTGTTAAATTAAGAGTTTACTGTAGAAAATTGTTGCATGTATGTACGTATATACATGTAATATATTGTATCAGCATTATTCAAGTTAAGGTTCGTTATAATATTTATAAATATTATTTGGTCCATAAAACATTATTTCAGATATTGGTAAGAATTGTTATTGTACCATACCTATCAAGTATACAAAGCTAAACTTGAACTTATTACTACAACATTTTGCAGGCTTCCCCGGCATGCTGCAGTGACCAAAGTGTTATCAGCAAGTCAAGCACAGTGATGAGTTCAGAGGGTTCCAGTCAGCAGCTCTTCTTCCTTAACTCAAGCTTAGATTTTTCAAGTTCCCCATTGAATCTTTCTGACCTACAAAGTTCCTCCCCAGCAACCTCTTATGACCCTGCCACTCCTAAGAAAATATTTGCTGCAAAAGAAGGTCAAAAGAAATTAAGAAATTTCTCTGGAAATGTTAACAAGGCTGCTCTTTACAATGAAGATTTAAATGATGTAGCCAATACAAATGTAAGTGATTCAAAATTGTCATATGCTGGTGGGAAGACAAGCCTCAAATGTGGAAATGAAAGCAGTACTGCCTCCTCTGAGTTGAGATTGTCTAACCTTAAGAGTGGTTCTAATTCATCATCTCTTGGATCTGGTAGTAGCTTTTATGACAGCATCAACACAGATGCTGAAAATCTGGACAATGGTAATAAATTAATGCATGTAGAAGTAGCCTTTGAGTGGAACCCTATACCATCACAGAAGATCCAATATCTTCCTCCTGCTGGTCACGTGTGGACTCCAGCTCACACGCTGAGTTCAGGCAAGCACCTGCGACCTGTTACTAGTATCTCGCATAGGTGGCCAACCCCAACAAAGATTCCTATTGTTCATCCCCATGGAGATTCATTCAAAAGTAAGAAAGGTAGCCTTAGTGAAAAGATACCAAAATGTGTTGATACAGAGAGCAATGCACAGCAGTGGATGGCTGATTCTTTGGAAGATGAAAGTCAGGGCTTTGATGCCATAGGAAAGATGAAGGGCAAGTTAAGAGTAATGAATGGTGCTGTGCGAGTTAAGAGTGTTGATCGCCCATCTGTGCTCTCGATGGTTCAAGAAACTTCTAGTTCATATTCAGAGTCAACACTAGGAAGAAATATGATTAGCAGTTCAAAGTCTTCAACAAATATTCAAGCAAACAAAGTAAGTGGAAGCTGTGACAGAAGAACATCCGACTTGGATGGGTCACAGATGCACCTAGGACAACCCCGACCATCATTGTTATTGAAGGAAGGTGGCTCTCCAGTAAGGTATACTGATACTGATGCTGATCTGAATTCACGTGTTCACCAGATTTTGGCACGCATTGCAGGAAGTGCCCAGTAATGAAAAGTTTTGTTACACTATGTTATATTCGCATAATCTCTACTGATTACAAAATATTTGATGATGTAATAGGAACTACAAAAATTATTCAGGTAGGTTCTTAATCAAATATTACTTTTTATGAGCTATTGGTATTATATTTTTTATTTTAATAGCATTATGGCTGGTCTCAGTTATATATACCCCTAAGCTTAAAGAACAGTGCATTGTTACTATAGTTATGGGGGTAATATTTGAGAATTTTAACTATGTTGTTATGAATTTTTGTTATAATGGAATTACTTAGGAATGGGCATTTTTCCTTAACTTATTTGCTATGTATTATATCTTCTTTTCTACTTTTGCCCATGTGTACTCATATTGTGATAGGAGTATATTCATTCCATGCCTCATATGTGAGTCATATTGTGTTGAAGGTCTTTACTCACTAAGGTACTTGACGTTTTAGTCGGGTACCTGAGCTCGCAGCTATGCCAAAGTGCTTTGACAAATTAAGCAACCATTGCCGAGACAGTCATGTATTTTTCTGCGTGCATAATTGCAGGCATGATATTATACAGATTACATAGTATGTAGATTTTCCTGGGTGGAGATGATGTGTTGTAAATACTTCTGGGTTGTTTTATATAGTGTTTCCTATGGCATGTTATGCAATTCCAGAATGTTAGTCTCCCAGGTAATCTTCCCTCCCTCTGGATTGCACTTACCAAGTGGAGATTAAGATGCTCATTGAGTCTGAAAGAGAATGTGATTGAGGTGTAGGTTTACTCTTAAAGAATTGCAGTTATAAGTAAATACACAAATTATGAAGAGATTTCATAGCTCTGCATTACTGATGTATCTTCAGAATAAGACACCATTGCCAAAATTCTTTTTAACTCTTCATTTTATTTGAGCCATGGTATACTTAACTGTAGGCATGCATATTTTTTATTTCACTCTTAGTGGGAATATGACAAAGCTTTTATCCTTGTTTACTGTGCCAGAGTCAGGTGATAGAATACATGGTACTGTATGAACGTAACTAGTCACTAAATTCATCATCCTTGCTGAAAAAAAAACGTGTGTGCCTGGTAGGAAGGCACAAAAATAAACATGAGCTTATATTCTATTGAGGTTTAAAAAATTTCTTTATGTATTTTCATACAGTATATATATAATGTCCACACATTTTTGACAAGACAGCTATTGAATGATCGATGGTGAACATGTTTTCTTCATTGGGTCACCATGTCTTGGTGGGAAATGGTCAATGTACAGTATCAAAAAATAAACTGTTTGTGTAATATAAAACAAATAAACAAATAACCACATACTTTCGTTTATTTTTTAGTACATTGGCCATTTTCCACCAAGGTATAGTGACCTTGCCATCTTTCCAGAAGTGTGCTGACATTACAATCAGAATAGCCTCTCTGACTGCAACATCATCACCCCTCCTTCAGAGTGCAGGCACTCTCCCCACCTCCAAGCCTTAAGTCCAGCTAACTGGTTTCCCAGAATCCCTTCATAAAAGTCACCCTGCTCACACACTGACAGCATGTCCATTAAAAAGCACTTGTCTCTGTGCACATTTGTCTAACATGTTCACACAAGCCTGCTGGGTGCTCAAGCCCCTAAAATTCAAAGCCTCTTGTACCTCCTCCCTCCAACCATTCATGGGACAACCCTACCCTTTCTTACCTTCCACCCCAGATTTATACACTCACTTGGTTAACCTGCTCTGCTTATTCTTTCTAAGTTACCGAGTTATCGCAATAATCCCTCCTTCACTCTATATTATGCATTTATTACCCCGCACACAGTCTTCTAATTATTACACTCCTATTCTCTGCATAATATTTACACCATATTTACATCACTGCCATCAGCCTCCTCATTGGAATGTTTAAAGACCATTATACTCAGTTACATTTGGCCTTTTGCCTTCATTGATAGAAAATAATTTCTACAGAACTCAACACTACACCTACTTTTATTATACCTCCCCTCCCCATCTAGTTTGATTCACTTTTTTTTTCATACACCCCACATGTGGATACAACCACTTTTTTTTTTTTTTAACACATTGTCCATCTCCCACTGAAGCACACAAAACCTCTTTTACCCCTCCATCCTTTCCTAGGACAACCTCTACCCCTTCTCTCCCTCCACTACAGATTTATATACCCTCCAAATCATTCTATTTTGCTCCAGCCTCTCTAAATGACCACTTATAAATATAAATTATACCCTAATGGTATATAAACATGCATCACTTAAGTTTTTTAACTTATATATTTTCTTCCAATATTTTATGATACATATAAATTAACTTTGATGACAATTGGTTGCAACTAGTGTATTGTATGTATTGTGTTATGAAGCTAAAGCCAACTGTGGCTTACACACTCAAGAGGGGCGAGAGGTCAGCAACATGCTCATTGTTGATGTTATTCTTGTGTTTCTACTATAAATTATAATCCTAGACCTTGTACTGTATAATGTGCAAGATGCAGCAATGTAAATTATATATGAAGTATTTGTATTGATTCATGAAATTTAAACAATTATCTTGAGCAGCTCCTGATAAGTTTACTTAGTTATATTAATGATTTAAGACATCTGCGTAATGTGTTTGGTAATGAAGTGTATTTGGCAATGTTTGTTTGCATTAAATCACCATTAATTGTGCATGAATTGGGGAGAAAAGAACCTTGTATCTTACATATATAAATACATAATGGTGTTATTGACTCATTAACATCACTCTACTTATCACAGCCCAAGTGAGTTGCCAAAGGTTGCTACTTACAACATTATCTATTTTAATTATATATACTCTATTTTTAAGTAAAATTTCATAAATACTATAAAGTGCTACCCAGGATTTTTTGTGGGTGTTTTCTTGGAGTATAGGAATACATGCATGATACATTGGCATTGTTTATATTTATCACTTATGTGGAATTTTACTTAATTACAGTGGACCCCCGGATTTCGTACTGCTCCCAACTCGAACAATTATGTAAGTGTATTTTTGTAAGTGCTTTTGTAAGTATATTTTTGGGGGTCTAAATGGACTAATCTAATTTACATTATTCCTTATGGGAACACATTCGTTCGGTAACGGCACTCGAACAGCATTCTGGAATGAATTATGGCCGATAACTGGGGGTCCACTGTACGCATCTTTGTGGGTAACACTTAATGTCAGCATACTTTTTGAGTCTCTGAATTTACCTAATGCTATCTTCCTTATTACGCACATGAGCACTCGAAAGAATGCATATCAGTCATTATGTAACTACATTGTGTATGAAAAGATAGCTGAGGATACAAACTAAGACAGTTATGAAAGCAAGACTGTTCAGTTTATCATATTCCTGGGCAGACATAATACATTCATCTTCAGGAAAAAGATTCTTTTTATTGACAGCTTAGAACAGTATACAGTGGACCATCGAGTTTCGGCCATAATTCGTTCCAGAAGGCTGTTCAAATGCCATTACCGAGCGAATTTGCTCCCTTAAGGAATAATGTAAAGTAGGTTAGTCTATTTCAGACCCTTAAAAATACATTTACATAATTGTTTGAGTTTTGAGGTGATCGAAACTTGGGGGTCCACTGTATATTTTTTTTAACACACTGGCAGTTTCCCACTGAGGAAGGGTGACTCAAAAACAAGGAAACACATTCACTGTCTTGCCAGAAGTGTGCTGACATTGCAGTTCAGATGACCCTCTGAGCTAAAACTGTATTTATATCGATTAATAATATTTACTGGGTAATTAAAATCTTTGTTGAATAATTATATTTTTGTTATTCATTTATATAATTTACATAGTTATCTGGATAAACTAGAGACTATATCCAGATTGGACTTTGTCTGTTACGTTGAAAAATATAGACCATTGAGATTTGGATAATCATGTTTACTATATTTTTAATTTATTTGTAGTCATTTTGTGATCTTAGTTTATAAGGCAAATGAGTTGTTTTGCTGGACAAGCCAACTGTAAATTCATTGTTGCAATAGCTCCATGAAATTTAGTCTAAATGTAATGAAATAAATATATCTTACTGATGCTGAACAATACTAATTTAAACTGACCTAAGATAGGTTGGATAGGACTAAGCTAAATTATATTGCATTAAGTTTTAACATTTGATTAGGTTACTAAATTAGTTTTGGTGCAGAATAATAATAATTATCCAGTATGTAATATTATAATCAAAACTAAGCTCTAAACCCACCAGGGTCATACAGTGCTGCTGGTCCAGTATGTCAAAAAGATCTATATTTAGGTAGTTCGACTTTTCACCAAGTTTGCCTAAAAAAGCATAACACGTACGTGCACACGTACATATTTGTACTGAGTGGACCGCTTCCCAAAATTATGATTACCCTTTTCATTGCTTATTTAGTAGCTATCTTGCCTGAAGCTCACAGATATCACAATTTAAATGATTCTCCATACCACAACATCCCCAGCCATCCTTCCAAGTGTATTATTACAATCAAAACTTAAGTATGTCATACAGCATTTGAGTGGTATAAAGTCTTTAATTCCTGGTACATATAAGTAATGCATTAGGCAATAGTTAAACTGGATTTCTAAGAGAAATCATGAAAAAACGTACAGCCTCTCCTCATTTAGCGATGTACTTGTTTACCAACCACTCTGACTTATGACCAGCTCTCCAACCATTATGCAAACCTAAATAGTGTATATAAGGAGCTGATTTCCTCTATTCTGTTTATTACAGTATACAGTAAACTACTGTATACTGTAATAATATACCAGAAATGTTATAAATGGTGCAAAGGTGACATTAAAAAAATATCTAAAGATGGTTGACACAAACCCACTACCAGTATAGTATGCTCCTCACTTACCGACCTACTCTTAGGAACAGAACCCCGTCATTAAGTAAGGAGCGGCTGTATTGCAAAAATAGTATTCACAAATGAAAGCACGGTGAGGAACAACACCTCATCATGCTTGCTCAAGAGTGCCCCTACCACTTAACCTTCCCTTTACCTTTATACCATTCTTCCAATGCCTTTGTCAACCTATCTTGCTCCATCCTTTCTAAATCACTTCTCAACATCTCTCTCTCTGAATTTTACCTTTCATACCACAAAACTGCCTTCTAATTTCCTCATTGTGCATACTATTGACACCACACATTGATCTCAAGTATGACGTCTTTACTGCATCCAGTTTTTTTATTGCTGTAAAATTCAAAGACCTTGCCTCTTACAAATAGAAAAGTGTTGGCATCACACTGTTCTGGTATATTACCCTTTTTTCATCCATTGAGAAACTTTATTGCCACAGTTGGCCCTTGTGGGTTTAACAATTAGTTTTGATTGTAACAACAATAATATTGCCAGTTACCTAAACAATCCACTTGCTATAATTCACATATTTCATACACCCATCCAAATTTATTTTAACAGAAGGATGTGCTAAACCTGTAGGCAAAACCTGGGAGGCAATCAGGTTGATCCAAGGAACCTTCCTTCAGGGGTATCCATTCCCAAATTCCTTAATACAATAATTTTTCCCTAAAATCTGACATCCCATTTCCATTGCCCTTTTCTATGTTCACTTTTAACTTTCTTCTTTTATATACTCTTCCAACCCTTGCAACTTCTCTTCCAACTCTCAAAATTACTAAGTCATCAGAGAGCAACTGTGACAACTCCCACTTCATGTCATATGTATGTATACATAAATATATACTGTATAACTGTCTTGGCAATTTCATTAAGTGCATATTACATATGATTTTGAACTCAAATCCCAAGTTGTAGGATACCTTGAACTTGTGTTATGCTAAACACTGCAGTAAACCTTGAAACAGGTCTCAAAATTGGTAAAATACTTGTCAGTGTTTTAGGAAACTCAGTGACCTCTATGATCAAATGTCAGCAATGCATTATTTGCTTATCTTTTGTTTTATAATCATAAAAAAATATGCATTTAAAGGCCATTATGAAATATTAATTGCATATCATTACTGAAAGGAATCTATTAAACTGCTATACAGTGCTCTGTTTTCCTTGTCTTATTTCTCTAAACTAAAAATGGTGTAACTTTGTATATCATTGATTTTTTAATCATTATAATCATTATTGTAACAACTTTCATTTTAAATTTTTGTCAAAGAAAAATAGGCATCAATGGCTTGGAATAACTAAAACTTCACATTCCTCCCCCTTATAATCCTATTAATTTTGTACAGCATGCAGGATGTATGATTAACTTCCATACAGTACCATTGTATTTAGAGCATTGCTATTTGAGTGTCCTGGGAAGCTATATAAGAATTGTTTATCTGACATATCAGTGCAGTGAGGTGAAGCATTTACATCTTTATTTTGGTAAAGCCTGTGATCACGGACACCCCACAGGTAATAAAAGGTGCCTGGTTCCTACATGCGATGTACAGTATCTTAAATAGCTGCTGCCTTTAAAAATCTATGGCCACTGGCAATCATACATGATGCAAGTAGGAACTCAAGCTTGGGCATCACTTTAATACCTTTGTAATGATTCTGTACTGTATTTAGATTTTGAACCAAAGAGAAAATTAAAAAAAAGATTTTGTCAATAACACATTACTCTGAGAAGCTTTATATATATATACAGTGTACTGTACTACGTATATGATTTATCAGTAATAATGGCCAAAGACCTTTTCCCCACATATTACACTGGTAAACCAAGAATTAATGAACTGAAAACCCAGGAATCTTTCTAAAGATTATGCATAAAGTCTGTGCTGGTCTTCTTCAATAACACTTCTCATTGACAGCTCAAGAGAGATAACCTTGAGTAGAGAGACATTTATACCACACACACGAGGTTAACAGATGTGATAATGTTAATTGTTTAAGTTTGTATCATACAGAAGAAAATCCTTTAGTCACAGCCACATAAAAAAATATGCAAACTAATACATGTATTGTGGATCATTTCCCATCCATATACCTTTAAATACATTACATTGTAAGCGTGTTTAGTAGATTTGCAAGGACGATGTACAGTATTAGCAGCAGCATCTGGTCATTAGTTATTCAGGTACATATACAGACTGAATATTGTAAATACACTGAAATAAAACATAAGAGAGAGACTACTTACATGAGAAATATTCCTGGTCTTTGTATATTATTTGATTGTCAAGTGGAAGACAGGAATTGTTAATTCCTTCTGACATTATTGATCTATTGTGTATATATTGTATGCCTGATACAAACCAATAAAACTGTTGTATATTAACACTTGTTATTCATGTAGTGCTTTGTAAGAACGTCAAAAGAACTATTTTTGATATATTTATTGTCTGGTATGACAATTTTGAGATTCTAATTAAAAGATGCATACATCAAAGAAGTTTTATGGAAAAAGTATTGATAAAATGATACTACTAAAGCTGTCATATTAATGATTTTAATGCTGTATTTAATTCCTACCATGAAATTTCCTTTGTTGAGGAAATGGCCTCAAACAATTTTGTCTGGATATTTCAGATTCCTTGATTTTTTTTTATAAACACCTGAAATGTATAGAATTAATATTTGTGTCTGGGAGCTTTTAGTTCATGTCAGTAGTTTGTAGAATCTAACATCCGTTCATTGTATTGCTGAGGTACCCAAAGTTTCTTTGTTACCTAGTTTGCTTCCATGGCCTTCATAGCCCTACACCATATAGGATTTTTACTAAGTAAAGCTAACCACTTCAGTCTCTGCCTTTTTACTTTTGTCTCCCTCAATTTACCTTTCCTTTATGTTCACCTTGGGAAGTTCCTCTGTATGATTTGAGCATTTTTTTGTTTTTGTTTAGAAGTCCCTAAATTGTTATATTCACTATATGACCCCCTGTAGGGGGTCAATAGTTCTTGGGGAAACATTAGGTAACTAGGTTCGATCCAAAAGATGGCAAATCCCCCCCCCCCCCTTTTTTTTTTTTAACCAAGATCCCCTGGCTGGCATCAAGGAACTTCCTTGTGGGAAGGGGAGGGGGGATATAAATACTTAGTTTGTACTTTCTCCATTCCATTGCCAAAGGCTTGCATCTCTTCAGAGCCTCTACTTTTCAGCTAGCCCTCTCTAAGGGGGATTACCAACAAGCTTCTAGCTGCCTTGAAATGGGACCTTCATAAGTTTGTCATTTCCTGATCAGCTGGGCATACGTTAGCTTGGATGTGGCTAGAACCAACAGTATGGTAATTAGGCCAGCAACCATGAGGCCTGGCCTGGGCTGCAGGGGGAGGTGATCCCCCAGAATTGATGCAGGATAAACATTTTCCTATTTTCTCAAGCATTTTATGGGTTTTTCCCAAATTGCTTTTTTAAAGACTTCAGTCTGTATTGAATTGTGCAGCTAGACAGGCATTTTTTTTTATTCCACCTGGAGTTCCTACTAGTATGAACTGAAAGAATTTTATTTAAACTGTTTATTAATATTTAAAGTTATTAAGTTTAAAGAACTAAAGTACCTTGCTGATGTACCTTTTACAACAGGAATGTTTCTATGAGCCTTATCTTGCTCTCAGACTGTATTAACAGGTTGCCATTGTCTGTTAAGTCAGGAATCTGTTTATTCTTTCAAGTCACAGTTGAAACCACACCTCTTGTCTAGACTTATAATCCTAGTGTCTTACAATTCTGTAACTCTTTAATGTAAACTTTAGTATTCTTTTTATGTAGGTGGTGTATTTATGGTTTGACATGAGATAAACAGGTTAAGAAAGCCTAGGGTACGAATGGATTTGTCAGTTAAAAACAGAGTAGGGGAGTTGGATGGGGAGCTGGAGGTATTGGGTAGATGGCGGGAATATTTTGAGGAACTTTTAAATGTCCATGAAGAAAAGGATGCAGTAATTTCATGCACCGGCCAGGGAGTTATAACATCATCTAGGAGTGAAGAGCAGGATGTGAGTGGGGGGGAAAGTGTGTGAGGCATTACGTAGAATGAAAGGGGGTAAAGCAGCCGGAACTGACGGGATCATGCCAAAAATGTTAAAAGCAGGGGGATATAGTGTTGGAGTGGTTGGTATATTTGTTTAATGTATGAAAGAGAGGAAGGTACCTAGGGATTGGCAGAGAGTATGTATAGTTCCTTTATATAAAGGGGGACAAAAGAGATTGTAAAATTTATAGGGGAATAAGTTTACTGAGTATCCCAGGTAAAGTGTATGGTAGGGTTATTATTGAAAGGGTTAGAGGTAAGACAGAGAGCAGGATTGCAGATTAGCAAGGAGGCTTTAGAATGGGTAGGGGATGTGTAGATCAAGTGTTTACATTGAAGCATATATGTGAACAGCATTTACAGTGGACCCTCGACTAACGATCTTAATCTGTTCCAGGAGCTAGACCTTTACATGAAAAAATCGTTATTCGAAACCTTATTTCCCATAAGAAATAATGTAAATACAATTAATCCGTTCCAGACATCCAAAAATATTCACAAAAAATTAATTTTTTAAAGAATAACTATAGTTTTACATACAGAAAACACACACAAATACTACATACAATATTAAATTTATAAATAAATATTGAAATAAACATTTAAAATAACATTTACTTACCTTTATTGAAGAGACTTGCTGGCATCTGGAAGATAGGGAGGAGGACAGGGAGGGATTAGTGTTTGGAAGGAATCTCCACTCCCTGCCTTCCCACCCTGCATGGCACACTCCCTGCATGCCTGCTACACTCCCTGCATGCCTGCAACACTCTGCATGCCTGCTACATCCTGCATGCCTGCTACACTCCTGCATGCCTGCAACACTCCCTGCATGCCTGCTACACTCCCTGCATGCCTGCTACACTCCCTGCATGCCTGCTACACTCCCTGCATGCCTGCTACACTCCCTGCATGCCTGCTACACTCCCTGCATGCCTGCTACACTCCCTGCATGCCTGCTACACTCCCTGCATGCCTGCTACACTCCCTGCATGCCTGCTACACTCCCTGCATGCCTGCTACACTCCCTGCATGCCTGCTACACTCCCTGCATGCCTGCTACACTCCCTGCATGCCTGCTACACTCCCTGCATGCCTGCTACACTCCCTGCATGCCTGCACACTCCCTGCATGCCTGCTACACTCCCTGCATGCCTGCTACACTCCCTGCATGCCTGCTACACTCCCTGCATGCCTGCTACCACTGGGGTGCCACTAGGAAGCTTCTTTGGACCCATGGTGACTTATTTCACAGTGACAATCACTAAACTACCAAAAAAGACAACAAATGTATTGTGAATGTTTGAAAGAGCGCACTGGGTATTGTTCACTCAAGTGTAAACACTGCGAGACTGCCGTCCTGGGCGGAGGCGCAGGGCAGGCGGACAGGTCTGGTACGTATCGCTACCCGAGTAAAGATCGCTACCTGAGAAAAATATTGACCGTAAAAAGCAATCGTTACCCGAACAAATAGTTATTTGGAATGATCGTTACTCGGGGGTCCACTGTAGATAAATTATTAGTATTATTATTATAATCAAAAAGAAGTGCTAAACCTACAAGGGTCATGCAGCAGGGCAGGGAAGGATGCAGGGTATTGGGTAGCAAGAGAGAGAGGGATGATTATTAGAGTGCAGTGGATAGTGCAGGGGTAGAAGGTGCTGTGAGGAGTGCAAGAGTTATTAGGTAGGGAAGTTTTCATGATAAAGTGAATAGGGGAGCAATGTGGCAGATGTTGCAAGTGTATGGAATGGGTAGTGGGAGTAAGTTACTAAATGCTGTAAAGAGTTTTTATGAGGATAGTGAGGCTTAGATTAGGGTGTGTAGGAGAGGGGGAGATTACTTCCCAGTAAAAGTAGGTCTTAGACAGGGATGTGTAATGTCACCATGGTGGTTTAACATTTTTATAGATGGGGTTGTAAAAGAAGTAAATGCTATGGTGTTGGGGAGAGGGGTGGGATTAAATTATGGGAAATCAAATACAAAATGGGAGTTGACAGTTACTTTTTACTGATGATACTGCATTTTTTTGGGGATTCTAAAGAAAAGCTGCAAAGGTATCAAAAAATTTAGATAAAGAAAAATTGGATATCACACTGGAGGGAGGGAGTATGGAAGAAGTGAATGTTTTCAAATAATTGGGAGTTGACTTGTCAGCAGATGGGTTTATGAAGGATGAGGTTAACCATAAAATTGGTGAAGGAAAAAAGGCAAGTGGTACATTGAGGTATCTGTGGAGACAAAAAAAAAAAAATTATCCATGGAGGCAAAGAAGGGAATGTACGAGAGTGCGTATAGTGGTACCAACACTTATATGGGTATGAAGCATGGATTGTAAATGCTGCAGTGAGGAGGCAGTGGAGATGTCATGTCTAAGGGCAATGTATGGTGTAAATATTATGCAGAGAATTCATAGTGTGGAAATTAGAAGGTATGGAGTTACTAAAAGTATTAGCCAGAGTGCTGAAGAGGGGTTGTTGAGGTGGTTTGGTCATTAGAGAGAATGGAACAAAGTAGAATGACTTGGAGAACGTATAAATCTGTAGGGGAAGGAAGGCAGGGGTTGGGGTCATTCCTCAAAAAGGATGGAGGGAGGTTGTAAAGGAGGTTTTGTGGCCGAGGGGCTTGGACTTCCAGAAAGTGTGCATGAGCGTGTTAGATAGGAATGAATGGAGACAAAAGGTTTTTGGGACCTGACGAGCTGTTGGTGTGTGAGCAGGGTAATATTTTGTGAAGGGATTCAGGGAAACTGGTTAGCCGGACTTGAGTCCTGGAAATGGGAAGTACAATGCCTGCACTTTTTTAAAGGAGGGGTTTGGGATATTGTCAGTTTGGAGGGACATCTAAGCTGTCGTATCTGAGCACCTCTGCAAAGACAGTGATTATGTATGAGTGATGGTGAAAGTGTTGAATGATGATGAAAGTTTTTTTCTTGCTCAATTATTATTATTATTATAATCAAATAGAAGTGCTAAACCACAGGGGTAACAGGTGCTCAAGAATTATAAAATCTCAGATTATTATTTTCAGTTACATTCACTACTAGTTTGTATACCAATGTCTTCAAGACCTTCAAAGGAGTGATATATGCACTTTTTTTTTTTTTTTTTTTTACCCTGAATACCAGTAATATTTTCAGAGTTGTATGCATTTCTTTCTATCATCCCTTTCACTTCCATGTCTGCCTAGTTACTTCTTGAATTCTCAGACTTTCAAGGTGAGTTTCAAGAGGTCCAGAGATCTGATTCCTTACATGCCATCATCCTTTGCAATTAACACTGGCTCAATATTTCATTTAGATCAAAGGCTTGTGCCGTCTCCATCATGTGTACCACTTTTAAGCTTATCTAATGTTACATTTAAAAACAAAACAAAACATGACTTTCCACTTAAAACATTTTGGCACTCCCAGCATAACACTTATTCCTGTTGGTTGCCATGATTACTATCCAGAGAGGAGTGATGTGAAAAGAAAAAATTAATTCACTTACACAGGACTAAGTATGTCATGGAACGTGTACCTACTGAGAATTGATAATGTGGGAGGTTGTTTACACCAGGTGTAACTAGGCCCCCTCCTGTAAAGACAATGCCCTCACCTGTAGGCTTGCCACTAGGTGGAGCGTAAAAATCCCTGACATGCAATATTTTCATCTAAAATTTATGCTGTCATAAATGGATATCACAGTATGATAATCTAAAATATGCCACAATTTTTCAAGTCATATAGTGAAAATATACTAATAGAATGCATCTTAATCGATGATCTACTGTACTAAGATTCTTGATTATCTGATATGGATTTACTGTAGTAACTTGATTATTATTATAGTATTCAAACCATGATAAACCCCAGTGGTTTAGCGCGTCTATTTGATTATAATAATAATAATCAAACCATGATATCATTATTATAATAAAAAATGAAGTGCTAAACTTACAAGCTTTCAAACCATGACACTAAATCCTCATGGGTCATACAGCACACTTATGACCCTTATGGGTTTAACACTTGGTTATGATTATAATAATATACTAATAATACAGGACTGACTTTCTTTTACACATAAACTAACTTTTTCTTGATATCAAGAGCTCCTCTACTATGCAGTGCTAAGATTTAACCCATTTGGGTTCATAGCCTTTTTTTCCATGAATGCTGTATAATGCAAAGAAAATGGGTTATTCAAGTAAACACTCCTTGAAAAAGGTATCATTGCTTTTAATATATTTACCACTTAATATTATTTACTTTTAAATTCAATCTGTATTCTGTACAGGAAGCAATTAATCACAGATTATGTATGTTTACTTATTTTAATATATATAAACAAACACCTCTGTACATTTAATCATACTGTACTTACAATAGGAAATGGCATTTAATTCTATAACTATAATTAAATACATATTTACATACCTACTGCAATATAAAAAGCATTCATCTTAAAGCTTGGGGAAGCTTCTTGTTTCAGTAAAAAAAAACTGATACTTTCTAATTCCAAATTAATCATATTTTAATTATATAGTCTTAACATTGTCCTTTTATGATCTTCAATAACTACAGCATATTAATGGGAAAAAGGCTTTTTTTTTTCTTAAAATGCCCAATATTTCAAGCAATCTTCTCTTGCATATATGACATGCATTTTTGCTCCCTAATCTTTAAAAGGATGGTGCTTAGATATTTGTGCAGCAAAGACCTAGCTTTAAAATAAAGTTTCAGCACTTTTTGTGAATACTTGTAATTTAAAAAATATATATACGTATATACTTTACATCGCATCAGCTAAGGAGTTCTCGGTAACTTTTAAATTATTGTGTGTACGTGTGTGCCTATATGTGGTTGTAGGGGTTGAGTCACAGCTCCTAGCCCTGCCTCTCCACTGGTTGCTACTAGGTGTGTGTGTGTGTGTGTGTGTTTGCTTGTTCCTTTACACACACACATTATCCCAAATCATAATTATGTTCCTGAAAAGTGTGTTTTATGTGAAATCAGTGTTGCGTGAATTAAGAACATATAGGAGAAATAGGGTTGGTGCTACTTGTTGATACGTAAGTGTAAGATACCTATAGAAACTTGTCAGGCAGTATCAGCCACAAGCACCTTCACCTACTGCCATGTCTGTAGCTAAGCCCCAACCCCTACAGGTCAGTACCTGAGATCATCAGCTACCACTGTTGCCTACAATTTTTAAAGCCTGGGGAAAGCTAGCTGTTGATTTAGTTTAGTGTAGTCCTTCCAAAGAGACTTGGCAGGGTTCAGTAATGCTGTGCTGGTCCTAAAAATGCCCAACCACTACAATACCAGCTGCAGTGCCAGTAACATTATAGCTTCACTACACAACTTTCCCATTTAATAATACTTTCAAACCTTTCGATTACCAACATATTGAACAATTGTATAAGTAAAATTAGGGTAGGTAAAGGCACAGAAATGTGTAATAACAGTGTAATGATGAATTACTAGGCTCCTCTTACCTTCACTACATCTCTAATACTAACCTCAATTTTCATATAAACAGTCACGTTTTCTTCCTGGCACCTCTAGCATCACTAGCAGCTGGCTGTGTCAACAGAGAGATTAGGCCTCCCTCTTAAGAAAATGCACTCACCTGTAGACCAACTGAGGCATAGAGGAGGGGAAAATGCTGTATCCCATACAGCAAGCAGAGGATTATTTTTTTTCACCAAAATTTATGACCTGCCATGGCATGCAATACTGGGTAAAACCCAATGTTGCATGCCATAGCATGCAACATGATAGTGGAAAACAAAATTTCACTAGCGTTCTATTAATAACATACTGTATGAACATGTGTTATGCGACAATCTATTATGTATGTATAAAAACCACCTTTTGGAATTTTTTTTTGCTCAAAGCCTTTGTTTTCAATGCTAAGTCACTGGTCACCACCACACTAAGACCCAACAGCAATACTAGGGAAACAATGATTTTACATGTTTGCTTCTTTATCACACATGTATAAAGAAAAAAAAAAATCATTAGCTACTCTTCTCTACCTTTTCTTCACTTGCCTCTATTTCTTCTTTACTTTTATTCCACCGCTTAAGCCCCTCGGGTAAGGTGGTATCTTCCTCAAAGCTCCCAGTACCTTCCACAAATTCTTCGTAAGTTGATTTTTCTTTGAAAGGTCGAGGGCCTAAGAGCTCGGTCATATCATCACGGCTCAAAATTTCACGTTCCAACAGTCTCTCGGCAACCTACAAGATAAATTGACAAGAACCTTTATACACTGTAATGTATGCAGCATAGTACCATATACGTATAACCCAAAATGAGGTTTTGAAAAATAAATGTAATACTTGGAAAAATTTTGAAACATTTGGCTTTAAAATGTGATTTGACTAAAAATGTGTCCCGGTGAGCCGTTACCATCACATGGAGAGGAAGAATATTTTCAAATTTAGTGCCGAGATCAGAAAATCTTCGAGCATTTTTGACAATAAAGGCTACTGAAACATCCTCCTACAAATAAAAACTAACACCAAATTATAAACCAATTGCTAATAAACATACAATATAAAAATATTTATTCTCACACTACAGTACCTGTTACTAGCAAAACCACTAAATGTGTGCCAGTCAGTGACATTCCCAAAGTCAGAGGGGGCAGGAGCTCCTGTAAACAGGTGGCTGTGAGTGAGGACCCTGTGGTTTAGCGCTTCTATTTGATTATAATAATAATAATGTGAGTGAGGAGACTACGTTCCATTCTCAGTCCACACAAAAGATATATTAACAATTTCTTGTGAAACAAGGTGAGCCACATCCTGATAATTCATGAATAATGTGCATCTCATCTATAAGGCCTATTTCCTTCCAGGATGGTGCTTTAATGCTGGAGAAAAGCTCTTCCTACCAGGAATATGACCTATCCTAACCTCCCTTGGATCAAACCTGAATGCTTTCATTCACCAAGCACTGCATGACCCTTACAGGTTTAGTACTTCCTAATGACTATAATAATAGCCATTTGGGCCTGTCACTTTCTCAGGACAGACTAATGGTGGGAGAATTGAAGCCTATTTAGATACCATGGACTGCACTGGCTGAGGCATTCCATGCCTATAGAAACTACTGTAGATTATAATTATTAGTTACAAAGTGCCAAGTACTTGTTGGTCATTCAGTGTAGTACTGCACGGTAAGGTGGTACAGAAGTGTGGAGAAGGGACTAGTGAAAGGCTCTTCATCAAAGGAATTAGAACTATCCTTTCCATTCTTGGATCAAATTTGAAAGCCTCCCTCTCCAAAGTTCTGTATGACCATTATGGGTTTAGCACTTCCCTATGTAATAAATTAAATTCCAGTTAAGACCAAAAGTATTACATATTCATGGGAAGGAATGCTGAACCCATAGGGGTATGAAAGGCATGCAGATTCAATCTAAGGAGGAAGAGGAAAGAAAGGAAAAAAAAAAGGAGGGGGAAGGAAGAGTCAGGCAGTAACAAAATGGTAGTATAATTATCAAGAGTTAATCTGCATTAAAAGTGGGGATTTTCAGAGGGCAGACAGTATATGCAGGTTAGGGTGTTGAACGAAAGTGAAGTTAACACATTTTCTGATGAATAGGACAATCCATCAAGATAATGGACTGTGAGAACAACCTGATTTTTTTTTTAAATGGTGCTATGCACCTCTCGATGATATGACCATGCAAGTGCACTAATTTCCCTCAGCTAACAGCAGTGAAAGGAGGATGAAGAGAGACTAATTTAAAAGTTTATACAGTGAACCCTCGGTTTTCGTTCACCTCCAAACTCGAACAATTATGTAAGTGTATTTTTGTAAGAGCTTTTGTAAGTGTATTTTTGGGGTCTGAAACGACTTATCTAACTTACATTTGTACTTATGGGAACAAATTAGTTCGGTAACGGCACTTGAACAGCATTCTGGAAAGATTTTTCAACGAAAACCAAGGGTCCACTGTATATTAAAAAAAAAAAAACTTTTGGATGGTGCCCTATTTCCGATTTCCCAATTATCCATGTAGTGGTTCTCTTGTATCACAAAAATAACATGTGTGAAATAGACAGCTGCAATGTTAGGAAACTTATTAGGCAGTTTCACTCACCAGGAGCTTTATCAATTCAATGAATACCATAAGAGTGATAAAGCTCCTAGTGAGTGCAACATATCCTAATTAGAGTATCCTGACATTGCACATATGTATTTTATATGGTGACCCTACGATAACTTGCAAAACTTAAATTCCTCAGCTTCCTCTTAGATTCCAGAATGTCATGGAAACATCTTGCAGCCTCATTACAAGTTTTAAGTCCACCATTCTTCCCTTCCATTCCTGAAATTTCACTTAAGTTTTTTGGACTAGCATTCACTTATCTCCACACTCAAATGCTGCTGCCATTTTTAGCCGGGTCCCTGGCCATTCTGATGTTCAGGACAATGAAACGTCAGACTGCATGTTGCACAGCTCAAGACCACTTGATAGATTGTCATTTATTTTTTAACAAAGTTGTTTAGAGTGCAAATTTTATCTTATGTTTGCCCTTGTGCATCAATACCTCCAAAAAATTGGAGCTTCCTTTACCTTTTTCAGATCAAAACCCAACTGCATCCCTTTTTCCAGGTACTGTATGACCCACATGGGTTTACCGTTATACTTTGTGAATATACCATGTACAGTGGTCCTTCGGTTTTCGTGCATCTCCAAACTCGAACATTTATGTAAGTGTATTTTCGTAAGTGCTGTTGCAAGTGTATTTTTGGGGGTCTGAAATAGACTAACCTACGTGACATTATTTCTTAAGGAAGTAAATTCGTTTGGTAATGGCACTTGAACAGCATTCTGGAACAAATTTTCGGCGAAAACAGAGGGACCACTGTATACTCGAGTATAACATGCTGAACCTTGACTTTTTTTCCCCAAAAAATTCTAAATTTTTTCATATATTTCATGGGTAAGTATACCCTAGTTTTTTAGGGACTTTAACCCTTTGACTGTCGCAACCCCTAATCCTGAGTGCTCTCCTGTTGTCGCAAAATTTAAAAAAAAAAAAAATTATTTTTTCTTATGAAATGATAGAGAATCTTTTCCCGATGGTAATGACACCAAAAGTATGAAATTTGATTGAAAACTTATGGAGTTACGCTCTCGCGAAGTTAGTGATCTTGGCGATATATACGCATCGGCAATTTCGCCGACTTTGAGCCCTATTTTCGGCCAATTCCATTGTTCCAGTCGACCAAACTCATAGCTATTTCTTTAGAACTCCATTTGTTCTATCGATTGAGTACAAGAAACCACCAATTTACTGATTTCAATTACACAATAAAGTGGTCAGAAATTGGCAATTTGGCAAATTTCATGCAGACATTCCTGGCACTAAAATAAGATGTTATCTGTTCATTAGTCACGTTTTTAGGCCCCTCTTATATTACTCTTGCTTTCTATTTTGATTTTTTATTCACACAAAAAATAGAAGATTTACCGTTATGCAGACTATTGCATTATTGTAAAAAAATTTTACTTGCCTTTTCATAGTGCAGATATGAGCTGTAAACTGATGTGATCATGAGCTTCTTTTATATGCTTTTTATAATGCTTATGGCTAGCATCTACACTAAACTTAACAGCATGGTCTAAGTCTGTCTTTGCTTCTACAGATATCAGACACGGTTTTTTAACACCATATTCCTCACATATCTGTGCCACTGATATGCCACTCAACCTTCCTTATTAATTAAAGTTTCTCCTTAACCACATATTTTCTGTTAGCACCACCACTTGCCTTAGAAGCCATTATTAAGTGAACTTTACTTAATATGGTAATAGTCACAAAATGCTCTTAAATCCATGGGAAAATTAGAGACTGAATGATGAGCGTGTGTATGTGAGAGTGAGCACAAACAATATGCTGGCATGAGTGGCCTGACTCAGGAAACAATGAAAATGGACAGGTCTTGGACGTGGGCAACATGTGGACACACGTCAAATTCAGATAACTTGGCCCAATACTTTAGAAGACAACCAGCCAATACCACTAAGGACAAAATGTGGTATCGTGAACTTTTGTCTATTTTAGCCAATAAAGTATTTTTTACGGCTAACTGTGTTGTCTAAAATTCATTAACAAGGCTTTACTGTATTTGTGGGAGAAAAAATGAACTCAAACCCTTGACAAACATAAGAATAAAAGAGCACTGAAGAAGACTTATCTGTTCATGCTAAGGTAGGTCCTATTCACATCCTATAATTACAAGCCTACTGGGTCAGTGTAGATTTCTCATTTGCATTGTTCTGTTTGTTGGCACAGCTATCCAATTCCAGTACACTTCAGTGATTGGTGGGCAGGAATGGTAGGCCTTAGAAGGAGTGGGAAAGATTGGGGGACATTCGGGCTACATCTCTCTCTCTTTAACCTGGCTTGGAAAACTACTCATCCTCTTTCCCCAAACCATAATAAATCTGAACAATAGTATTTTTTATATTAACGTATACAACCATGGGGAAGTGGAACAGAATTCTTCCTCCGTAAGCCATGCGTGTCGTAAGAGTCGACTAAAATGCCGGGAGCAAGGGGCTAGTAACCCCTTCTCCTGTATACATTACTAAAGTTAAAAAGAGAAACTTTTGTTTTTCTCTTTGGGCCACCCCGCCTTGGTGGGAAATGGCCGATTTGTTGAAAGAAGAAGAATCATGATTCACATTTCATACTAGTAAACGGAAAAAAAAAATATTGATAGTCTTGAAGATGGGAACAGTGCCCAATCAGACATCTTGGCAGTAATCCCCTATTGTAAACAGAAGGAAGAGGGTTTTTTCATCACATTATTTTTTTTATGTCTTTGGCTATTAGTTATATGTCCATATATTTAGAATAATTAACTTTAACCTAACCTGATTAAGACTACATAAAACAACTTAACCCAAGAATGGAGAATTACAACTCTTAACAGTGCCTAACCAGGTATCCCTTAACATAAGAACATAAGAAGGAAGGAACACTGAAGCAGGCCTACTGGCCCATGCAAGGCAGGTCCATGTCACCCCCCGGCTTAGACCAATGACCCACCTAGTCAGGTCACATCCTCTGAAGGAAGGAGCATGGCATCAGACCTAGTAGCACAAGCTAGTCAGGTCCAACTCACACCCACCCACAGCCACTCATGTATCTATCTAACCTATTTTTTACTTTCCTCTTATAAGGGGAGTGTTAATGCAACATGACATCAGTGAATCCCTGGTGTTTGCCACACTATTTGCTCTACCTGGCGCTCAATTGACCTGGTGCTCCCACAAGGTACTAAGTGGTCCCAGATTTTTTTAATATGGAGCACACTGAGGGCGCAGACCCATTCTCTCATGTCTAGGCGACTCAAGCCTATCGCGCTAAATTTGAAGGAATGAAAAATAAAACGTAGATCTACGTTCGGAGCAGTACACGTACAAACGTACACAGTCATCCCTCCATTTTTGTTTAATCCGTTCCAGAGGGATCGACTAAAACTGAAATTGTCGAAAACTGAAACCATTTTCCCCATAAGAAATAATGTAAATTCAATTAATTCGTTTCAGACACCCAGGAGTATTAACAAAAAATAATTTTTTAGAGATTAAATATAGATTTACATACAGAAAAGAATGACAAATAAATATAAAGCACTAATAACATGTATAAATGAACATTTAACATCACACTTACCTTTATTGGCGACTCTTGTTGGTGTATGGAAGATGGAAAGGAGGAGATAGGGAGGCGAGTTTATTGTTTGGAGGCAGGACAAAATGCTTCAATTTGACACTAATATCAGCTCTGAAGAGGGGTTGTTGAGGTGGTTTGGTCATTTAGAGAGAATGGATCAAAGTAGAATGACTTGGAGAGCGTATAAATCTGTAGGGGAAGGAAGGCGGGGTAGGGGTCGTCCTAGAAAAGGTTGGAGGGAAGGGGTAAAGGAGGTTTTGTGGGCGAGGGGCTTGGACTTCCAGAAAGCATGTGTGAGCGTGTTAGATAGGAGTGAATGGAGACGAATGGTTTTTGGGACATGACGATCTGTTGGAGTGTGAGCAGGGTAACATTTTGTGAAGGGATTCAGGGAAACCAGTTAATTGATTTAGTTGGACTTGAGTCCTGGAAATGGGAAGTACAATGCCTGCACTTTAAAGGAGGGGTCTGAGATAGTGACAGCTGGGAGGGACTTTTCTCAGCTGTCGTATCTGAGCTCCTCTGCAAAGACAGTGATTATGTATGAGTGTGGTGAAAGTGTTGAATGATGATGAAAGTATTTTCTTTTTGGGGATTTTCTTTCTTTTTGGGTCACCCTGCCTCGGTGGGAGACGGCCGACTTGTTGAAAAAAAAAAAATCAGCTCTACGGCTTATTTATCTATCACAATTCATCCAATATGATAAAATAACAATAAACAATATTAATAACATAGAAACATGATATATACTCTAGAATGAATAAAATATGTCATTACGAATGTGAGGACTGGTGATAGTGTTATTGTTATTGTTAACATGAAGAGCTATTCCTGGAACACAACCAGGGCTTTCTTTTTCCCTGGTGCCTGACCAGTACAATTGAGACTACTGAATGTTATCAAATTTATTTGTATATGTATATATAAGGGAGAATTTGTTGAAAGTGTGTGCTTTGCCTTTGATGCAACAAAGTAGGTACTATATGTTGCAGGCCCTTAATATGTATTTATTTTAACCTCTCATGAATATACTGACCCTCCCACTACTTAATTTTTTTTAAATTTATTATTAACACATTGGCCGTTTCCCACGAAGGCAGGGTGGGAAAAAAAAGAAAAACTTTTATCATCATTCACTCCATCACTGTCTTGCCAGAGGCATGCTCACACACAGTTATAAAATTGCAACATTAACACCCCTCCTTCAGAGTGCAGGCACTGTACTTCCCATCTCCAGCATAGAGTTGAACCTTGGTGTTCAAACATACTGGACCTCGAACAAACTGGAGTCCGAATATGCCAGCTTGTTTACAATTCAGTTGCAAAAACTTTACACGAAAGCCCCATTTCAAGAGTATTTTGAGTGACCTCTGACACTGACGTAGCTCTCAGAGACTTTGGAAAAGTCAATTCAACATCCTCCAGTGTGTGAAGCTGATAATTAAAGCCTGGGAAATACGGTTTCGGACAACAAACTTTTCGCAGTTCGAACATCACCTAGGAGCCAATTAAGTTCAAGCACCGAGGTTCCACTGCATATGGTAATAATAATCATAATCTTCCCTCTGTACCCTCCAATGTCAGCCACTCCTTTACTATGCAGTACCAAATGACCCCTAAGGGTTTAGTGCTTTTCATCATTACAATAAGCCAAATATCTGAAATGAGATCTCAGCCTCTTCGGAATTCTCGACTTTTCAGAAAGGCGAGTTAGAAAAAAAGATGAACTTGAAAGAAATACACCACAAACCAAATGATCATCCTACAAAGCCTAAAACTGTCATACCTTCTGGATGAATCCTTTTTTCTCTGAGAGAAGATCCATTGTCCTCTTATAAGCAGCATCAATAAGAAGTTTTACTTCTTCATCTATAGCCTGAGCAGTCATCTCACTGTACGGTTTCTCCATAACCATTTCCCCTGGCTCTGGAAGCTGGTAGACACGTTGGCCAATACGTTCATTCATGCCATACTGCACGATCTGTAAGGCAAGAACGGTTATGGGGACATAATAAGCAGTGTAACATTACAAGACCAGCACTGAACAATACAATTCATAAGAGAGTTCATCTCAACTTCAAAAAGTTGCTCATGCATATGTGTACCAAAATCTCAGACCAACTGTATCTATATGATAGGTGAGCTATAATCTAACTTGATAGTTTTCTTTACCTGGGCATAGGCTGATTTTGTGACTTTTTGAAGGTCATCCTGTGCACCCGTTGTGACAGCACCAAAGAAGATGCTTTCTGAGGCTCTGCCACCAAGCAGTACACACATGCGATCAAAGAGCTGCTCTTGAGTAAAGAGGAACTGCTCTTTCGGTAAGTACTGAGCATAGCCGAGACCTTTACCACGTGGGATGATAGAAACCTGTAGACAAGGTTTAAATAAATATTTAAATCCCTAATACACCTTCCTGCTATATGACAGCCTCAAGCGGCACTACAGTACGTATATGGACCACAAAAAATAAATCTACAATGGCAGTGCTTAGTTTCATTGATAATTTCCAATAAAAATGTCAAGAAAATTAATAAAAACAGACCTATCTAGAGGAAGCATCTTTGGCAACGTAAATGCTATATTTTTTGAACACATTGGCTGTCTCCCACTGAGGCAGGGTGACCCAAAAGAGAAACATTTTCACCATCATTCACACATAATCACTGTCTTTGCAGAGGTGCTCAGATATGACAGTTTAGATGTCACTTCATATGTGAGCATCGAATGTTTGTGCCCTTGTATGTATTTTGTATTTTCTGAGAATACAATAATATGGAGGAGGAAGGTACAAAAATATACAGACATGTAATGAATGTTTCTCAAAAGAATAGTTATGAGAGGGGTTAAATGAGGCCTCTGCTTTAATCTGTCAAGTTTGTTTAGCATGTCCAGCACTTCAGTAATGCCAATTAATATTCTCCTTTGCTAAGTGGGATAAATACTACACAATGAACCAATTCATTATATGTACTTTGAACAGGTAACACAGATTACCACAACATTTGACAAGTTTTGGTAACCCATTTTGCATATACAGTGGTCCCTCGGTTTTCGTGCATCTCCAAACTCGAACATTTATGCAAGTGTATTTTCGTAAGTGCTGTTGCAAGTGTATTTTTGGGGGTCTCAAATAGACTAACCTACGTGACATTATTTCTTAAGGAAGTAAATTCGTTCGGTAATGGCACTTGAGCAGCATTCTGGAACGAATTTTCGGCGAAAACCGAGGGACCACTGTACAAGCAAGGACTATAAGACTTGAGCAACAAAAGAAAGACGACTACCTTAAGGAGTGGGTCAGCATGTTCCAAAAACCAGCCACAGACAGCATGGCCAGCTTCATGGAAAGCTACAGTTTTCTTTTCATTTGGCTGCAATACATTGGTTTTCTTCTCCATGCCAGCAACAACACGTTCAATGGCTGCCTCAAAATGCTTAAGTACAATAGACTCCTCAGCGTCACGTGCAGCTATCAGTGCTGCTTCGTTACAAACATTGCCGATGTCTGCTCCTGTATATAATATGCTTACATAATGCTTCTATAGATTAAAATTAGTAAATGCAAATGCAACAAAAATTTTAGTGAAGAGGTGAATAAAAATTTATTTTTATCATGATGAAATTTTTTATATAGAGATGATGTCTCTCCCACCAATGGTTATGAGCAATCATTTACAGGGCATCTGATCTCATGAACTCTAAAACAGACACTACCCCAACATATGCCCTTGACAGATGGCTGAGATATAAAAATTTAACAAAATTTGGAAAAGTATGATATACATTGTGTAACAATATACTGGGAACCTTACCACAGCAATATACAAATTGCATTTCAAATATATTTTTGTATTTTAGTCTATATCTTTTCTTAAAAATGCATTTCAATATGTTGTTCAAGGTCATTATTCTTTTTGCAATAAGGATTAAACAGTCTAATCAATAAAAAAGAGAGAATTAGTGGCTATAGCATTAGCAGATTAAATACTTTACAGTTTTTTCATAATAAATCTTTACATGAAACGAGACTTAATTAACAGAGGGCTTTCTACCTTTAAAATGTCCTGGGTTATTTAGCTAAAGAGAAAACTGAAGACTTAATGAAGTAAAATGTCAATATTTACCAGTAAATCCTGGTGTAAGTGCTGCCATCTTCCTTGACAATTCATTTTTGTCAAGCTGCGTCTTTAGAGGAGCCAAGTGTACCTTAAAAATAGAAGCTCGTCCTTTGATATCAGGTGGCGGTACAAATATCTGACGGTCAAATCGTCCTGGTCTAAGAAGTGCCTTATCCAGAATATCAACTCTGTTGGTGGCTGCCAATACCACTACATTAGAGGTGGTGTTGAAACCTGTGATTGAAAGGTTAATAAAATAACTACATATTATTTCTTATCTCTATCTTATCTTATCTTACATATTATTTAATACCAAATGTTAATGCAATATCTTTACACAAATAATCCACATATAGGAGATGTTTTGGTCCGATTTGGACCATTACTTAATTGGACTGAAATGTCATCATAAGTTTCATTCTCCCATGTGCAGGTTATTCGGCCGATGTGTTAATTAAAAAAAAACTGCATACAGGCAGAGCATGTTTTGCCAATTTGCTTCCCAAATACGGTGGGTTAACATTAAAATTTAAATCTAAGAACTTACCATCCATCTCCACCAGTAACTGGTTCAAGGTATTTTCCTGCTCGGAGTGGCCACCAAAGCTTCGTCCTCCTCTCTTTCGTCCAACAGCATCAATTTCATCCATGAAGAGGATACATGGAGCATTTTTCCGAGCCATTGCAAACATATCCCGCACCTATTAAGGAATAGCTTTTAACACAAATGAAAAAAGTTGCTCAAAACATTATTCATGGTAGTAAAAATAACCAATTTTATGTTTTGTCTACTTAAAGAAGGACAAGTAAAAAGATAAGGCTAAGTAGGATCTTATTTGTGGAGGAATTTCCCATAACGTCAACACTACTGAAAACACTAAGCAAGTGTTTGGATATGCAATGAAAATTCAAGTCATGAGGTAGTACTGTATCAATATTCAGAGATAAATTTAGTGCAAAACTATTAGAAGCTCTTCACAGTGTGTATGCATAGAAATTTTTTCCATCCTCCTAAAGAAAATGCAACTTTTCATATAATAGCATCAACAATCAATAACAAAATGTTCACGAACAAGAGGAGTGCAATACCTATTAAGTTACTGGAAGATTGTGCCTAGGCAATCCCACTCAAAAAAGGCATAGATATAAAATAAGTAGTAGTAGTAAACACTAGAGCATTTAAAAAAATAATTTGTTGAAATGAACATAACCCATGAAATTACTTACACGTGAAGGACCAACTCCAACGAACATCTCAAGGAATTCAGAACCAGAGACATAAATAAATGGTACATTGGCTTCACCAGCAGTTGCCTTTGCTAAAAGTGTCTTGCCTGTTCCTGGAGGTCCTGCAGCAAAGAAAAAAGTATTAATCAGCAAAACATACTACGTACAGTAAATAACCATGAGCATATTTAAGTACAGGTGCAATAATCAAGGGATTTCTAAATAGCATATGCAAAAGCTTATACGTACAGTGGAACCTTGGTTTTCGTATGCCCTAGTTTGTATGTAAAACTATAGTTATTCTCTATGAAATGTATTTTTTGTTAATATTTTTGGGTGTCTGGAATGGATTAATTGGGTTTACATTATTTCTTATGGGAAATATTACCAAAAAATACATTTTATAGAGAATAACTATAGTTTTACATACAAACTAGGGCATACGAAAACTGAGGTTCCACTGTAAAACTTAAAAACTGTTTATATTTCTCTATCAGTGATTCTCTATTACCTCTGGAAATTTTTACTTCCTGAAGGAGTGTCTACAGAATCACCCTGATACAGTGGTACCCCGACTTACGATATTTTTTCATTCCAGAATGCTGTTCAAGTGCCATTACCAAACGAATTTATCTCCATAAGAAATGATGTAAAATAGACTAGTCCTTTTAGACCCCCAAAATTACACTTACAAAAGCATTTAAAAAAATAAACTTACATAAAAGGGTGAGTTTGGGGACCATCGTAAGTCGGGGTACCACTGTATTTCAATTGTTCTGAATGTTAAAAATATGTTTTATTTTGGGTATCAAGTCACCACTTATTTGTACTGAGAAACAAATGTATACATACAGAATAGTTTGTCTCTACAAATAGTACTTTTCATAGGGGTACAAGGAAAGAATGTTGAAAATTGTATAGTTCTGACAAACTGATGAGTAAGACATGTGCAACAGTTGAGTTTCTTTATTTTTTAAATGTTTCACCTACGAGGTAGGCTTCATCAGTTAAATAAAAAGGAGAATGTATTGTAGGAAGCAGGAGTTGATGGATTGATTACATCATCTTTACCCTGCCATTACTCCTGCTGCCTACAACACATTCTCCTCTGTATCTGACTAATGAAGCCTACCATGCAGGCAATACCCAACTACTACACATGTGTCTTACTCATCAACAAGGATAGAAACCTGAAAATATATAGACAGAAAGTAGAGAAAAAGGGAAGGGGAAAGGAAAGAAACACTACACTCCCAATAGCACATGGGTTAAGTTTGCCCTCTCAAGAGACAGGAAGATCGTGATTTGTTAAGGCCCCCATGGACTTATGTCCATGTGGTCACTCATCCTTGGAACCAATATGGGAAGCACAGGAATCCAGTGACTTGCTAGTCAAACAAGCTAGAAATGAAAATACAAATGAAAGGAGAAAAGAGGAAATTCTGAAAAAAAAATTAACTACCAGGAGCAAGACAGAACCAAATCTATTGAAGTTTGCAAAAATGATACTGAATGTGAAAGATAAACTATAAAGAATCAATGATAATGATAAATTGCAAGGTACTATATACCAAGTTCTAGAGTGTATATACATGATACTTCTTCTTTCTTTCAACACGTCGGCCGTTTCCCACCAAGGCGGGGTGGCCCAAAAGGAAAAACGAAAGTTTCTCCTTTTACATTTAGTAATATACACAGAAGAAGGGGTTACTAGCCCCTTGCTCCCGGCATTTTAATCGCCTCTTACGACATGCATGGCTTACGGAGGAAGAATTCTGTTCCACTTCCCCATGGAGATAAGAGGAAATAAGAACAAGAACTAGTAAGAAAATAGAAGAAAACCCAGAGGGGTGTGTATATATATATGCTTGTACATGAATGTGTAGTGTGACCTAAGTGTAAGTAGAAGTAACAAGACATACCTGAAATCATGCATGTTTATGAGACAGAAAAGACACCAGCAATCCTACCATCATGTAAAACAAATACAGGCTTTCGTTTTACACTCACTTGGCAGGACGGTAGTACCTCCCTGGGCGGCTGCTGTCTACCAACCTACTACCTAGGATGATACTTTATAAGAAGTAATTTGAATCCCAGCCACCAGTTAAAATAATGCCAAATGAAATAACCAGAGCAGCATTAAAAAAAATGATACTATTAGACAAAAAAAAAAAGACATCACACCAAATTAAAAGAAGCATGCAGAAGAACAAAGCTATTCAATGAATATATTTTTGGATTTTATTACAAGATTTAAAGCAGATGGTAAAATTTATTTGGCAAACATTGCCAATTATAACAAAATGCAATATGGAAAACTCTAGAATTTCAACTTACTGAAATGACATTATTGTAGTTCTGCATGCTAGTGTCTGATAATGAAAAAACAGGCATAAAAGTTGCTAATAGATACTCAGGTACAGAAAGCAATGCTAAATTCATCCATTCATCACATACATTTCTCATAAAAAATAAAGGACATGAGAATTTTTTATTTTAAAAGTGGACACAGAGCAATATTAATTTTGGGAGTATGGACAGTATAAGGGTTAAGATACTCAGGTGTTGTACGTGTGACTTAAGTTATCGATCTGTCAATATACCTTTGATGTAACGAGTACAGTGCTATACTGACTTGTACTATACTGTATTACCAAATGGATAACAATTAGCACACTGTACCACTTGCCTGTAAGTATAGCACCCTTGGGAATCTTGGCACCAAGCTCGGTATACTGTTGTGGGTTTTTCAGAAAATTAACGAACTCCATAATCTCCACCTTAGCCTCCTCACATCCTGCAACATCTCTGCAAGAAACCGGAAGTATAAAAACAAATCTTTTGATTTTAACAGAATACAAGTCATCTCCACTGGAAAACATTTTTCTTACATAAATGTTTTCTAAAATTTATAAAACTTGTGAATGGTTAATTTATATAAAACTTCTGTATAAAAAAAACCTGAAAAAGTCCACAAAATTTCATTAGAAGACTTCTTCATTCAGATTATAAACCATAAGTGTTATTACAATCAGTTCCCTCATGAAGCTCCTCTATATAGTGTGATTTTTGGTAAATGTGATTGAAAAACTACATCGAAAATTGAATAGCATGTACAGTACTATGAAGGTCTTTCCACTCTCTATTCTATTTTGGATGCACTTTTTCATAAACATTTATAATAATCATACTATATAGAGGAACTTCACAAGAGAACTTACTGTAACCCAGTATCATACATGATCATAATTACATACTCCAGTGCATTTAACAGTAATATAATATCTACTATAGCAGTATTTCTACAATCATCGAAAATGTCTGCAATTGATTATTATTATTATTATAATCAAATAGAAGCGCTAAACCACAGGGGTTATACAGCCCTCTGCAATTGATAATAAAGAGTGAAGAAATGTTTGGGTATCAACATAAGAAAGGAGGAACACTGCAGCAGGCCTGTTGGCCCATACTAGGCAGGTCCTGCACAATCCGTCCCACTAACAGAATATTTGCTCAACCCAATTTTCAATGCTACCCAAGAAATAAGCTTTGACAATTCTACCCACTCATGCGCGAGTCCCACTCAGTCTTGGTTTAAGGTTGCTGCTTACCATCACCCCCAAGTCCTTCTCGCAATCTGTATGGCTAAGTTCTACGTTATTTAACTTATAAGTGCTTGGAAAATATCAAGTCCTGTATGGGCTATCTGAACTAAGATTGACCATGTTTAGTCCGTACATAGGTATGACTAATTCCTGTATGTTTGGTACAATTTGGCAAGGCAATGTGCTTTTTATTTTTATGAGGTCGACATGCTGAGGGGACTAGAGCATGCTGCTTCCCACGTTCTTGTATTAATATATTGTATTTCCTTGGCTTTGGCTTTATCAAATGAATTTATATTTGGTATATGTTCACTTGGTATAGGTGAGCAAGTTCCTATGTTTGGCCCAATTTGCTAAGGAATTGGGGCTTTTATTTTTAAAATGTTTACATGCAATGAGTGGCAGGTGATAAGCCATCCAACTCAGCCCAACAGGCCCACATTAACCTTCCCCACATTCTTCAAAATGGTTTGAGCAATGACTAACAGACTGTATGGTATGTATATTTTACTATTAAAATAATAATAATTGGCAAAGGTTGAAGTATTTGGATTGTATCCCAACTTCCAGATGTTTTTCATCTTGCATAATGCTGCTTTTCGAGCACTGATTTTTGGGAATGCATCCTGCAAATTACAAGATTATTTATTGAATATCCAAAACTTTTGAAAAAAAATATATTGTAATCAGCTGTAATTGTTTTACATGATGGTAGGATTGCTGGTGTCTTTTTTCTGTCTCAAATATGCAAGGTTTCAGGTATGTCTTGCTACGTCTACTTACACTTAGGTCACACTACACATACATGTACAAACATATATATACACACCCCTCTGGGTTTCTACTATTTTCTTGCTAGTTATTGTTTATTTCCTCCTATCTCCATGGGAAAGTGGAACAAAACTTTTTCTCCGTAAGCCATGCATGTCGTAAGAGGTGACAAAAATGCCAGGAGCAAGGGGCTAATAACCTCTTCTCCAGTATACGTTACTAAATTTAAAAAGGGAAACTTTCATTTTTCTTTTTAGGTCACCCTGTCTCAGTGGTATTTGGCTGGTTAAAAAAAAAAAAAAATATTGTAATCATACATGGCACTATAAGTCATGTATCTGCCAATCATTTTTTTGGGTCTTCTGTTAAGCTTCCTCAATTTTTATCATCTTTCATTAGCTTTTATCAACTTTGTAAGAGAAATACTACTTGACTGGATATCAGTTAGATGAACCCCCCTTTTTTTTAATTTGCAGTTCAAGTGTTTGTGCAAAAATATAAAATTATGAAATTAGATTTAAAGAAAGTGAAAAGTAAGATTATGCAACTTTTCTAAAGGTTACTGTGTTTGAAACATTGTAGGCCAGCAACTGGTGCTGTAATTAATATTCATATTCAACTTTATTTCCACATTATTTGTACAAAATAATAAATGACATTAACCAATACTAAATGAGTTTGTTAAAATCAGCAAACTAATAAACAAACTTGTAAAAACAAAATCAGAAGGCAATAATCAGAAAGCACATGGAAATGGTCAAAGGCAGCCCACATTATGCCCAGCTCACATAGATAAAGTGGCTTATGGATACACAAGATTTTCTTGGTGTGAATTTTTGACATGCCATGCTAATTAGCTATCCACCCACAATAGCTATTCTATTCTAGTTGATTTGCCGGTATGGATCCCGGCCCGGGTCTCTTCCAATTTGGTGACTCGGCATCGGCTCCCCGGGTAGGGAAGTGTCGTGTATCATCGTTACATGTACATGTGTGGCATTCCTTTGGTGGGAAGAGGGGTCCTCTCCGATTCTATGGACAAACGATGTCCCAAAAGTTAGGTTGCTCTATTGTGGTTGGTGTGGGGTGCAACGGAGGCTCTCAGCAGGCTTTCACAGGGACGTCAGTGGGGGGGCGGGTGATGTGCAATGACTGGGAGTAAGGTCTCCAAGTCTCTGATGGCCAAGTACACTAGATGTGCCGCCTCATCTTTCAGGGCCTGCCCCACCGGGGCACAATGGCTGATACTGCTCAGCATGAGCTATTGTGGCCTATAAATAACCTAGTTTGATTAATATAAACAATGGGGAAGTGGAGAAGACTGCCTCCTCCGTAAGCCATGCATGTTGTAAGAGGCAACTAAATTGCTGGGTGTAAGGGGCTAGTTACCCCTTCTGTATATATTACTAAATGTATAAAGAAGAAAAACCTTTGTTTCTTCTTTTTCAGGTCACCTTGCCTCGGTGGGTGATGGCCGATGTGTTAAAGAAATTATGACTGCCTGCACACTTCAAATTAATAAAAGTAATTTCCTAAACACTCTCAATAATACACATTACAGTGGACCCTCGCTATTCGAACACTCCAAAACTCACCCTTTTATGTAAGTTTATTATTGTAAGTGCTTTTATAAGTGTATTTTTGGGGTCTGAAACAGACTAATCTAATTTACATCATTCCTTATGGGAATAAATTTGTTTGGTAACAGCACTTGAACAGCATTCTGGAATGAGGGCGAGTTTTGGAGTGTTCAAATAGCGAGGGTCCACTGTATAATTTAATTCTCTACCTGTATGCCTATGTTTCTCACTCATTGTTTCCAATAGTTTATACATCATTTTATTTTGTACTTGTTTTACATTTACTTTTTCATTAACTCGTGTTATAGTGGAACTGGTATGGTGATACCAGCAAAAAACTAATTCACCACCTCAGGGTTTATATGAGTAGATTATGATACTTCAAGAAATGTAAAACATTGCCAAGTAGAGAGAGACATTTACAACAAAAGAAGGAACCAGCACAAAATAATGAATAAATCAAATATAATGTAAGATATAGCTAAAAGATATGTATGCACTGATCAAGACACTTAATAAGGAAAAGTTTTGCCACAAGTGGCAGCTTCAATTCTAATACAGAGGCCTCAAGAAGCCTCTCATAGAGGAATGTTATCTTATTAAATGTTCTGAACAGTTCATACATGTCTTACCTACAACTTGTCGGTATCACCATACCAGTTCTACTATAACACGAGTTAATGAAAAAGTAAATGTAAAATAAGTACAAAATAAAATGCTGTATAAACTATTGGAAACAATGAGTGAGAAACATGGGCATAGAGGTAGAGAATTAAAATATAATAATGTTGAATCCATGCATGTACTATTCCCACCACATATCACACCCAACTTACTGGAACTTAACACCAATATCACTGGGATTAACCATTTTAGCAGTGGATTCCATCACCCCACCGAACAGGCCTCCACCCCTTCGTCCACCTGACCCTCCCATCATCTGAGCAGATCGTCTCATCATGAAGATCAAAAAACCTAAGAGTATACAAAGATGAACAAATTAAATTTAGAAAATAAAAGCAAATATGAATGATATGGTAGACATGTATTATGCACATGTTTAAATGTTAAGAATACTGCCCAAGGAAAAACCTAACTGCAGCCATACAAAAAATGTATACAGTACATTAAAATTTTGTATGTAAAGCTAATGTTTGATCCAAGGATTTGAACCTATTCTCCCTTTCCTAGGACCAAGCCTCACTGCCTCCTATTCCTTCAGGTGCTGCATGATTTTGAGTTTCCACATGAAATTAATAACTACAAGCTTCGGAAATGAGGGACACAATCTGCTGGGTTAATTGATTAGGATACAATGGACAGTCTGTTGGTTACAAAATTGTACATCACTGTTACACACACGGCAAAACAATCTCATCCTATTCACCACAATCATCACTGCCGGCCACCAGCTTTACCCATGTTAGTTCACTAGATTGAAGATTTACTGTAATTATAATATAAAGCTAATGCAAAAACTAATTACATAGTCACATTATTCATATACTATAAGATTTTATTAAAATAAATCTGTTGGGGAAGGAAGGCGGGGTAGGGGTCGTCCCCGAAAAGGATGGAGGGAGTGAAGGCTTTGTGGGTAAGGGGTTTGAACTTCCAGCAAGAGTGCGTGAGTGTGTTAGATAGGAGTGAATGGAGACGAATGGTTTTTGGGACCTGACGAGCTGTTGGTGTGTGAGCAGGGTAATATTTTGTGAAGGGATTCAGGGAAACCGGTTAGCCAGACTTGAGTCCTGGAAATGGGAAGTACAATGCCTGCACTTTAAAGGAGGGGTTTGGGATATTGGCAGTTTGGAGGGACTTCTAAACTGTCATATCTGAGCAACTGCAAAGAAAGTGAGTGATTATGTATGAGTGAGGTGAAAGTGTTGAATGATGATGAAAGTATTTTTGGGGGGATTTTCTTTCTTTTTGGGTCACCCCGCCTCAGTGGGAGACGACCGACATGTTGAAAAAAAAAAATTATAATCTTTAAGGTGCACCACAGTACGTACCTATTATGAGCAATGTTGGTAAGAAAGATGTAAATGTGGAAGCCTCAAGTTCATTCTTGTAGACAACTGGGATAAAGTTGCTGGGTTCTGTTCCTGCTTCCATCTGTGCTGCCTCAACATTGCGTTCAAAAGCATCAACTGAACCTATACTGAACCACAAAGTAGTCTGTAAAAGGAAAATGATGCTTTAAGTTCAAAATAAAATTTATACCAAAATCCTACTTTTCTATATCAACATACTACTCTGCTTATTAAAACCAAAGAACTATGTTGATAACATTCATTACAATTACTGTCAGCATTTGCAGCATAATTCATGTAAAAACCACTAATCTTATGGCTACAGTACATTACTGTTACATCATACCTGTTCTCTTTTATAGCTTATATTATCTTTCATCCAAATTACTCCCAAAGTGGCTTAACCAAAGTAATTTTAAAACATCAGAGACGAATTTTATGCTGCAGAAAACATAATCAAGATACAGTGGACCCCCGGTTTTCGTTATTTTTTCGTTCCAGAATGCTGTTCAAGTGCCATTACCAAACGAATTTATTCCCATAAGGAATAATGTAAAGTAGACTAGTCCTTTTAGACCCCCAAAAATACACTTACAAAAGCATTTAAAAAAATACACTTACATAAAAGGGCGAGTTTGGAGCAGGACTAACACCGGGGGTCCACTGTATGTGGATAGCAAATTATATCAGTTACTGTATCCAGCACTCAAAGGCTACTTATCTAATACTATTATGTTGCTTTCCTGAAACCCAAACCTTATGCTACCTATTTCATTTTAGACACAGATGTAAAAGTAACAATGGGATTGAGGAAAGGGAAATCTGGTTTTTGAATAATGATGTGTGCTAAATACTTTCCATATTTAGCCTATCAATAGTGTCACTTAACAATTAATTACCGGTACTCGTCACAGGTCCATACTTACAGCACCTTCAACCTGGTTACCCGTCATCAATTTCACCCGAACCCATTTCTTGTTGATTACTTCCAGCTTCTCAACAATGCCTTTAGCCAGATAACTGCAAAAATGTAATAGAGGAAATGGAAAGTTTGGAGATAAAAAATACTACATAGTACATTGTCAAATTCTTTAACTTCCAGAACACATGATCTGCTTTGACCTTGCTGAAAACAACTTTTTGGTCCGACTTTTGGACTATTAATTAGTTAATAGTCAAAGTTGGACCGAAATGTCATAAGTTTGTCTCCTATGTTCAGGTTATTTGTGCATTGTTGCATTTATGGTATTGTGACTTTTACAAAGCCCAATGTTGAATGAAATGTTTTACAAACAAAGGACTCGACTGCATTTATGTTTTTTTCACAAGCTGTCAGCATCTTGCCGATGTCTCTACCAGCTTCCATCTTTATTTTCCTGCTTCTCGATAATTTTTATTCACATAGCATTTTCTTTATAATTTAGGTCTGGTCTGAGACCAGGACATGGAGACAATGATCCCCAAAAACCATTAAGAGTAGAGATATTATGCAAGAATGGTAAAAAGAAAAATCATAAAGTGTACACCAAAAAGTTTTACTATATTTTGAAATGACCAAACCCTCTTCAATTAACTGCCTTTGTAGTGTAATATTAAAAAATGTAATGCATCTAAACCAATTTACAGAATCATTTCCATGACACACTATACTGAGAACATCTATAGACTAAGTATAATGATCCCTTGAGTTACGACATTAATCTGTTCCAGAAAACATTTAGTACTTCAAAACTATTGTAACAAACTCCAAAACACATGGTTTTGTGGTAATTTGTTCCCAGATGCCAGAACAACCATCCTGCCCTTGGATACTTTTTGCTGATTAAACACACTGGGGTTTTCTGAGTGGTAAACAAGCATAGGCTTTAGCTTGAAATCTCCAATGGCACTGGCAGAGGAGGCAGGACAAACAGAACAGGCCAGAGCAGGAAGGGCAGACAGGACAGGTCAGAGCAGGCAGGGCAGACAGGACAGGCCAGGCCAGAGCAGGCAAGGCAGACAGGACAGGGCAGGGAGGGCAGACAAGACAGGACAGGCTAGAGCAGGCAGGGCAGACAGGACAGAGTAGGCAGGGCAGGGCAGGGCAGGACAGGACAGGCCAGAACAGGCAGGGAGGACAGGCCAGGCCAGAACAGGCAGGGAGGACAGGCCAGGCCAGAACAGGCAGGCAGGGCAGGCCAGGCCAGAACAGGCAGGCAGGGCAGGCCAGGCCAGAACAGGCAGGCAGGGCAGGCCAGGCCAGAACAGGCAGGCAGGGCAGGCCAGAACAGGCAGGCAGGGCAGGCCAGGCCAGAACAGGCAGGCAGGGCAGGCCAGGCCAGAACAGGCAGGCAGGGCAGGCCAGGCCAGAACAGGCAGGCAGGGCAGGCCAGGCCAGAACAGGCAGGCAGGGCAGGCCAGGCCAGAACAGGCAGGCAGGGCAGGCCAGGCCAGAACAGGCAGGCAGGGCAGGCCAGGCCAGAACAGGCAGGCAGGGCAGGCCAGGCCAGGCCAGAACAGGCAGGCAGGGCAGGCCAGGCCAGAACAGGCAAGAAAGGCCGAGGCATGTAAAGCAAGGCAGGGCAGGGTGGCAGAGACTGGTAAAGAATTGTAGATTTAATATTTACTCTTGCCACGGTTTCCCACTCCCCATATTTGGAACGTCTGGAACATATACTGTCTCTCTCCCTCTGCCTGCCTGCCTTCCACCCCCTCTCTCCTACTCATCTCCAACACACCTTCCACCATCATTCCATTAAAGACTTTTTCATCGCCCTGTCTTTTTTCTGGGTTGAGGCCCACCCATGCATGCCAAACATCGTACATGTGTTATATTTGTAGTCTCAAAATTTTCATCGCAACTCAAAACTAAATTTCTTCATAGGGTAAAGTGTAATTCAAAATTATCAGAAGTTAATCCCATTGTAGCTCAAGGTACCATTGCATAATTAGAAAATGCAATATCGGAGTAATATTTAGGAGTAAACTTACTTTTTAGCAAATTCTTTCCATGTAATTTCCCGATATCCCATCTGGTAGTATGCTGTTATTCCCAGGAATCCAATGGCAACCAGAGCTGCAAAAGCCAACCATCGGTCACGCTCACCACCCTCCCCAATTGGTTTACCACTGCTACTTCCACCTCTTCCGCCACCTCCAGACCTGAGAAGTGGTAACAATAAAAAATTCTTAAAAATTACTCATTAAATTTTTAAATTTCTCTAAGGAAAATATTATAATGAACATTTCTAAGTATTTAATATCCCTAGTTTTATTACAAGTACTATAAAATTTAATATTTTCTAGAAAATTTCCTAATGCATAGTGCAGGAGGGCCCCGCTTATACAGCAGGTTAGGTTTCAAGATACCGCTGTAAAGCGAAAATCGCTGTGAAGTGAAACAGCCCTTTATTCACTTTCAAATGCATATAAAAGTCTGATAATATGTTTACATGATCATATATTAATTAAGTGAGCAATAGAGCTAGGCCCAAAAAATTAATATACAGTACACACATTGCTTACCTTAAAATATTTTAGTATACTTAGCTTATATATTGCAAATATATTATTTAAGTCTAAATAAATGTAAATGATATAATTAATAAGTGAGCAAATGAGAGAGGCCCTACTGAAATCATCAGTAAACTTGCTTACCTTAAAATATTTTAGTATACTTAGCTTATAGTGAGTGGCAAATATATTTATTGTAGGTAGTTTGAATAAATGAAGAATGGGTATAATTAAAAACTGCTGTATTAGCAAAATGCTGTAAAGAGAGGCCCTCCTGTACTGAAATCATTCCAGTGAAACTATTATTATTTTTAAGCAATAAATATTTAAAGTTCATCAAATTATACTAGATATTCAAACCACTTAATTCAAATGGGAAAACCCCAAGAACAAGATGTAATGTGGTACAGTAGCAGTCTTAAAACACAATACAGTGGTACCTCGGTTAACGATGGTCCCCAAAGTCGCCCTTTTATGCAAGTTTATTTTTTTAAATGTTTTTGTAAGTGTATTTTGGGGGTCTAAAAGGACTAGTCTATTTTACATTATTCCTTATGGGGATAAATTCGTTTGGTAATGGCACTTGAACAGCATTCTCGAACGAAAAAATATTGTTAACCGAGGCACCACTGTACTGAAATAAGTGATTATAGAGAGAATATACCAGGAGGGAGGGTAATAAAAAAAATGTATTCCTAAGGCAAATAATTAAAAGTGTAAGTGAATAAAGACAGATTAAAAATTTTAAAGAAAAAAAAAAAAAGGTGATTACTTAATGAAACATTCCCATTTTGTTGTAAATGTATGGATATATATAGATACTGTACAAAATATATATAATATAAACATACTTGCTTCCTGAGCCAAACAAGTTGATGTTAAATGGGTCCTTTGGACTTGAAGGCTTAGTTGTAGCTTGCTGCGAAGATTCTGCAGGGGAGCTGGACTTGGGTTGTGTCTTAGCATTTTTTCCTGGAACTGGTTTGCTTGTACCTTCTTTGAAATATTTTTCAAAACCACGGGGAGGTTTCTGGCAGAACTGCTGCCACTGTTCAAGAAGTGTTGTGCTGTATGGGAGATTTATCTGAGAGAGATGTTGTCCTACCTGCAGATTAAAACAATTCAGTTAAGGATGCTAAAACAAGACAAGTCTCAAGCTGCATTCATCGGTTCAAATTAAAAAATAAAGTGTATTTAAAACTCGCAATACTGGGGTTACAAATTCCAGTCACTATTTATGAAGAAATCTTATATAAATGTTTAAAGTGTGACCAAGTTAAGCAAGATACATTTTATAAAACATGACTGGGTTTTACCTCCAGTGAGTGGATGAGGCAAATTTCAAATTTTATTAAACTTTTCTCAAAAATCAGACAAAACAACTGAATACCGATGTGAAGAGTACAGTAAACCCACAATATAACAGACTTTTATAATTATAGTTTAACCGAACTTTGTGTACAGTACTAAATTAGGTTTACAGTAGAGTACTTTAGTGCATTTTTGCTATTTTTTTATCATTCTGATTTAATGGACACTTAGACAATCCCCCCTCCCCATCCCATTAGTCCATTATATGGAAGGTTCACTAACAGCAGCCAGTGTTGAGGGAAAAATGCTATTATATTGTACCTAGTCACCCAATTATTTATTAATACCATATAGTATATACTCTCCATGGGGAAGTGGGACAGAATTCTTCCTCAATAAGCCATGCATTTCGTAAGAGGCGACTAAAATGCCAGGAGCAAGGGGTTAGTAACCCCTTCTCCTGTATACATTACTAAATTTAAAGAGAAACTTTTGTTTTTCTTTTTGGGCCACCTTGCCTCGGTGGGATACGGCCGGTTTGTTGAAAGAAAAAAGAAAGATATATGTATATAATATACCTATACACTAATATATCATGCACAAATATGTACATGCACATGCATGCTCACATACAATATTATATTTAGGGAGAAGTGCTAAACCCATAGGGGTCATACAGCAACTGGGAAATGGGAAGCAATCAAGTCTGATGGAGAGAACACATCCAATTACAGTGGTACCCCGGATTTCGTACAGCTCCCAACTCAAACAATTATGTACAGTGGTACCCCGACTTACGATATTTTTTCATTCCAGAATGTTCAAGTGCCATTACCAAACAAATTTATCTCCATAAGAAATGATGTAAAATAGACTAGTCCTTTTAGACCCCCAAAATTACACTTACAAAAGCATTTAAAAAAATCAACTTACATAAAAGGGTGTGTTTGGGGACCATCGTAAGTCGGGGTACCACTGTAAGTGTATTTTTGTAAGCGCTTTTGTAAGTGTATTTTTGGGGGTCTGAAACGGACTTATCTAATTTACATTCGTCCTTATGGGAACAAAATTCTTTCGGTAACGCCACTAGAACAGCCTTCTGGAACGAATTATTGACGAAATCCGGGGTACCACTGTATTTGAATCAAGAGACCCATCACCAGCATCAAGGAACCTCTTTTGAGGGATCAAGGAACCATAAACAAACTTCAATCACCTAGGTTAAATTTATATTTTTACTTACTCATTTTGAATTTCTACAATGTCTGTACATGTCTTAGCACAATTATTACAAACATGGGGATAACCAGGTAAGGTATATGCATTTCTGTGGGCTGTTTGCACTGGAATTAACTAACAGCTTTGAGAGTTATTCTTGGTTAAATATGCATAAATTTAAACTATAAGAATTAATTATTGCAACTACTGTATAAATGTGTAATAATCTGTAAAAAGTGTCTGCCAAAGTCACCAACTTAAAATCACCGACATTAGGAAGTTAGCCAGGTGGCAGGTTTGGTGACAATAAAAATATGGATATAAGTTACCCACTAACCTAACCAAAGTAAAATCTAACTTATGCTGCTGGATGGCTTTTTTTTTCTTCCAACAAACCAGCCATCTCCCACAGAGGTAGGGTGACCCAAAAAAGAAGAAACTCTTTCACCATCATTCACTCCATCACTGTCAGCACCTCTCTGGCTCTAGTGTCCTCATCAGAATTTAATGGATGGCCTATTTCAATGTGACCTGCAAACTAGCTCATGTTGCTATTTATTTCCTCATCTATGTCATTAAGGTATACTGTGAACAGCAAGGGGCCTAAAACTGACCCCTGTGGAATACTACTTGTAATGGGTCCCCATTATGATTACTATGCATTAATCCATGAGATAAAGTAAGTTCTGCTATTCTATGCACTGCTACTCTCCTGTGAGGTACTCTTATCAGATGTCTTACTGAAATCTATATACACAATATCATATTGGTAATCTTGGTCTGTTGCCTCAAATACCTTAGTGAAAAAGGTTAGTAAATTTGTAAGGTATGAATGCTCCTTTGTAAAACCAGGTTGAGATTCATTGATCAAATTTAATCTTTCAAGGTGGCTACAAACTGCTTCCACAATTACTGATTCTATCAACTTTCCTACAATTGAAGTTTGGTTAACTGATCAATAAATTGTTATCTCACTCAATTAGTTGCATTGCTACAATTAATTGATATAACAAAAAAGGCACAATACCGTGACTGGAACAATACACACACAACCCGCACATATAAAAGGGAGGAGCTTACGACGACGTTTCGGCCCGACTTGGACCATTTACAAAGTCACACTGTGTGACTTTGTAAATGGTCCAAGTAGGCAACGTCGTCGTAAGCTCCTCCCTTTTATATGTGCGGGTTGTGTGTGTAATTAATTGATATGTTCAACTTATATTCAAACTTTATAACTTAGATACACAATTATACTTATTTTATAAATTATCAACCATAACTTTTTACCATGTAGTCTACAATTAAGTAGTCCTAAGAATGCCCGCAATGCACAGCATATTAGGGGCTTTTGGCATGTACATCTCAATAATACATATGTATCTTGTCTACCCAACCATGTATCACTGTACCATGTCTTAATAAAGTATTATTATTATTATTATTAACTTGATCAGCCCCCTCTTTGCAAATGTTTATCACATTTGCCATTTTCCGCTTATCTTGTACAATACATACCCGTCTGTAGTAATTTTTTGAAGAGTCTATCTAATAGTTTACTAAATTCCTTACATTCCTTTAGAACCTTTAAAAGAGTTTGTCAGGGCCTGGAGACCTGTTTGGTTGTATTATGTTATCTGATAATCATGTCACTAATGAATGATTTTGCATAATTTATTTTGTCCTGACCTGTATATTTACTAATTTCTGGAATTTTATTTGTATACATTTATGTATAGAGAAAGGAAATAAATGCAGTAAAAGGAACACACTTCTTTGTAACTAACAGTGAGCTGACTTGAGTTACATTTAGATAGGTTTATCTTTTTTCTATTCTTGCCCTATATTATTATTATTATTATAATCAAAAGAAGCACTAAACCACAGGGGTTATACAGCTCTTGCCCTATAGACCTGAAAGAAACCCTTTGGGGTAGTCTTTGATTCCCTTACATCCTTAATTTCATAAACTCTTTTGACTTCCTCAGGGGTGGCTCAAAGTTTTATATAGAAAGGGCTTAGGGGTGGCAGTATTGTTGGAAGGGCAGGAGGGGGCTAAGGAACTTGTCCTGAAGCAGTGTTATTTTTATTTGGGGATTTGGGAATCTTTGACAAGTGTGACTATGGTGTAATAGCACACAAAATGCATGATAAAGGAATAACAGGAAAAGTTGGTAGATGGATCTATAATTTCCTAACATGTAGAACACAAATAGTAGTAGTCAACAGAGTAAAGTCTGAGGCAGCTACTGTGAAAAGCTCTGTTCCACAAGGCACAGTACTTGCTCCCCTCCTATTCCTCATCCTCATATCAGATATCGACAGGGATATAAGCCACAGTGCTGTGTCTTCCTTTGCAGATGACACCCGAATCTGTATGACAGTGTCCACCGTTGAAGACACGGCTAGACTCCAAGCAGACATAAACCAAATCTTTAAATGGGCTGCAGAAAACAATATGAAGTTCAATGATGAGAAATTTCAATTACTCAGATACGGAAAACGTGAAGAAATTAAAATCTCTTCGAAGTACAAAACTAATTCCAACCACACAATAGAGCGAAAAACTAATGTCAAAGACCTGGGAGTGATCATGTCAGAGGATCTCACCTTCAAGGACCATAACAAAGTAGCAATTGCATCTGCTCGAAAAATGACAGGATGGATAATGAGAACCTTCAAAACCAGGGATGCCAAGCCCATGTTGACACTTTACAGATCGCTTGTTCTATCTAGGCTAGAATATTGCTGCACACTAACGGCACCTTTCAAGGCGGGTGAAATTGCTGACCTTGAAAATGTGCAGAGAACCTTCACCGCACGCATAAGTGCGATAAACCACCTCAACTACTGGGAATGCTTAAAGTTCCTAAACCTGTACTCTCTAGAACGCAGGCGGGAGAGATACATTATTATATACACATGGAAAATTCTCGAGGGCTTAGTACCAAACTTGCACACAACAATCACTTCCTACGAAAGCAAAAGACTCGGCAGGCGATGTAACATCCCCCCAATGAAGAGCAGGGGTGCCACTAGCACGTTGAGGGACAACACAATAAGTGTCAGGGGCCCAAGATTGTTCAACTGCCTCCCAGCATACATCAGGGGGATTACCAACAAACCCCTGGCTGTCTTCAAGCAGGCACTGGACGGGCACCTAAAGTCGGTACCTGACCAGCCGGGCTGTGGTTCGTACGTTGGACTGCGTGCTGCCAGCAGTAACAGCCTGGTTGATCAGGCTCTGGTCCAACAGGAGGCCTGGTCACAGACCGGGCCGCGGGGGCGTTGACCCCTGGAATTCTCTCCAGGTAGACTCCAGGTAGCCCTTTAAACTGTATAAATTGGTCCATAAGGTGACTTGCTTTCTTTTGATTTGCCTGAAAATGTCTTTCTCTACACCTAAGAGAGATTTTAGTCTACTGCTTATCTATTTAGAGTCTTATGTTTGATATGTATTTCTCTTTTAGAAATAAACACATTTTGGGCAGCTTGCATGATCTGATTATTATAATTATAATCATGGGGGAGCACTAAACCCATAGGATTATACAGCACCTGTGGGGGATGTGGAAGGTATTCAGGTTTAATTCAGGGAACTGGAGCACAGATCCAATTCCCTAGATCAAGAGCCCCTCACCAGCATCAAGGAACCTTCCTTGAGGGGAGTAATTTTTAAATAAAGAATTGGATTGAAGTCAAATATAATGACTTAATTCCATTAGGGTCCCTGGCCTAGGGTAACTGAAGTTAAATAGTACTGCTTTATTGGTGTTATATTATGATTTAATCTAGGATAACCCAACATGGCCATGTAATAACATATAGCTATGGGTCTGGTGGCTAAAGCGCTCGCTTCACACGGCGAGTCTGGGTTCGATTCCCAGCCAGGGTAGAAACATTGGGCATGTTTCCTTACACACACACACTCATACATACAACAGGCCTAGTGTCAAATCGACATGTGCCTAGGACAAAATGGTAACTAACCTGTTGTCTATGTTCACCCATTAGTAAACTGGTATGGGTCGCATCCTGGGACAAGGACCTAATTTGCCCAAAATGCTCAGCATAACAAGGGGTTTTCTATATTAGTAGTGTCACTGATGTCAGCTAGGCCTGTATACCTTGTACATGTACTTATAGTAAATAAAGGTATTTTGATAATCAAGAGGCAGTTTTGGTTATATCAGTGGTCAAAATACGTGTGGGAAGACAGAGCCTCACCAGAAGAGGATCCAGAGAACCTGTTCTCCTGCCCTGTTGTAGCAGCCTTTCCAGCCTCCTGGCTGCCGTCAGCAGCCGGTGAGCCATGTGTGGGGATGTAGGTGGTTCCTGGGGCAGTTAAAAAGTATCCGTCAGAAATACTCCATCACCTCCACAGGTTACATCAGTGGCCGGGTCGTCTGCTCCCTCACTCCTCCCTCTCTCCCTCCTTCACCTCTCCCTCACACTCCCTTACTTATACCTTCCACGCTTATATTTGGATTTAATGTCCTAACATGTTTAAAAAAAATTATCAGACATTAAATAACGCCCAAACAGGTAAAATAATTAATGTGGATTTACTTGACGGGGAAAGTAACAAAGTCGAGAATAAAACTGGTTTTCAGAATTGCTTAATAATATTACTGTATCTCTTCAAAAATAATAAAATTGGCTCTTTTAAATCATTATAAATAAATAATAAATATTATAATTAACCAAAGGGGATAACAATTGTGTTTGAATGAGTTTTTTATGATTAAGTAAGTTTACTTAGGTATATGTACACACATTTATAATTATTATGCTTAATAACATATGTGTAAATTATTTAGGATAACCCAAAAAAAAATCAGTGATTTATTTCCAATGATAGTTGTTAGGTACATAAGCCACTATTATGTACTAATAGTGGCTTATGTACCTAACAATATTTTATTACACGTAAACTACTTTATTGTATACTGCAGAAAAGAAAGAAATTTGTATTGTATTTGTATTTGTATTAATATTTGTATTAGTGTTGTGAGTGTTGCGGCGGCCAGTGTTTACCAGACGCCGCCACAACAGTCATGCCCAAGTGAGTTTGATCATATTTATCTCTCCCTGACTGAGTCTAAATGCTTCCAGGCTCACATATGTGTAGAATTATGGGCAATTCTTCCAGCTGCCCTTTTAGATAAGCGAGTGAGAGCCAGTCACGAGGACTTTTACGAATTCTGTGTGGGTTTTAAATGCATGGTAGCCGAGGTATTATTCACTACTTAGTTTTGGGTCTGAAGTGTGACTTTGTAAATGGTCTGAAGTGTGACTTTGTAAATGGTCCAAGTCGGGCCGAAACGTCGTCGTAAGCTCCTCTCTTTTATATGTGCGGGTTGTGTGTGTATGAGTTTTGTTTTAATGGTCTGTGGTGCCTTGATGCTGGCAAAGACTCACGATCTGAGAAATTAGAGATACACTTCTCTTCCTTGAATCAAACCTCATTACTCATACAGGTTTAGCGCTTCTCCGTGTGTAATACAATAATCATACACCTCGGTTTTGTATTTCTGAATATAATAATAATATTTTGTATTTCTTGTCATTATCTTATAGGGGTCAGTTTCTGCTGAGACTAAAACAAGGTTTAAAGGCATTTGTGACAGAAAATTGCTTAACATATTCTAAATTATGGGTTGGGTTATTCATAGTTACATTTTAATAAGTTACCAAACTTGCCTCCTCAATAACTCACTGACATCTGTGATTTTTGAGGTCATTAACCATCAGACACTAACTTAAAACTAACCCAAACCCTTTCCAGGTATAACCTAAACCTGAAGGATGCTTTTAAGTAAGTTTATTTGGAAAATAAAAGGACACAAGTGCAACTAATGTGACATTTTATTGTGGCAACGTTTCGCTCTCCAGGAGCTTTATCAAGCCGACAGCTTGATATTGTCGGTAATTCTACCAACATTAATACAAGTTTATTTGGGTACAGGTACGCATAAATACAATTACGAACACATTATCATACATGGTAACATGTGTTAATTACCTTCGATAACCCAAAAAAGGCATACAAAGTGACTATTTCCATTGGGGTTCTTGAGGATGTTTTCGGGGGTTAACACCCCTGTAGCCCAGTCTCAGACCAGGCCTCCTGGTGGATCAAGGCCTGAGCAGTAGGCTTATTGTTCTGGCCACAATGCATCTTCCAAACCAAAGCCTGGTTTGTCGTTAACTGATTTGAAGAATTTGTTAAATTCTCCCCAAAATCTTGTTTGATAGCTTGTTTTTATATTTTATTAAGTCAGACAACCTACCTCCTGGGCACATGTATGAATGGGTGAGAGTTGGATCCACCTAGCATGGGCCAATAGGCCTATTGCAGTATTTCTTTATTTTTTGTTCTTGTGTCGTTAATTCTGCTTGTAATGTTAAATGAAACAAAAATCTTTAAAGAATTAGAAAAGGATTTACAGAAGATTATGATATAATTTAATTTATAACATGATTTGAGAAGTTTGTGTGTTAATTATGTGGGCAAGGCTATTGCTACTTCATTTTTTTTTTTTTTTACAGATGTGGCAGTAACATATTCATGCCTTAGTTATAGTTGTACAGTATTTATTTTCTATAATGTGTGGTGTTGTATGGCTGAACTTATAGGCACCATTCTTTGACATTCCATGTAAAGTTGATTACTGGGGAACATTTTTTCTTCAGGTAGGCATTTTGATATTTTTCAACCTTTTTATTTGCATAAAGTTTAAGTTTTTTTTTTCTTGGGGGGGGGGGACTTTTTTTGTGTAAAATATTCAGAATTTTTGTAGTTTGGTTGCCTAGATGAAACAATGCTTGGCTGGTATTGTGCTAAATAGAGGTACAATATGGTGGCATATAGGAGCAAGACATCGGGTAACGTATAAATAAAGGTTTGCCTCTTCACATGTGTGATGTAAAGCAGCAGTGCATCAGCTTGTGTACGGATATATATATATATATATGGTCACACATGCTGGTACTGTACAGTATGTTTGCCAACCTATCATGCATGGTTTATAATGCAGAAGATAATTAGTATATTCATTACAGTATATTTGTCACAGGTATAAGGTTTAATTTTTTTTGTTTTTGTAAGAAAGTTTTCGTGATATAGTATCATTTTACTACATTAAAAATTTTTAAATGTTGAAAATAAGATTAAAATTTAAAGCTAACATCTCATTTGTTTATGGCACATTTCAGATACTACTGTGATTACTGCGACACATACCTCACACATGACTCCGTAAGTAGTGTTTATAGTAAAGCTGATGTTTGTAGATTATACTGTTTTAACCAAGTTAGGTGATTGAGATGTAATGAAAAAAATGTGTGTGATATGCAGTTCATAAGATGTGTGGTCTAAAGTACAGTACAGTATATGAATACAGAGAAAAATGTTTGATTTAAATGGCTCATTGATTACCTCTGTGAAAGCACAATATGCTGGAGTGGAAGAAAGCAGGGGCAAGGAGCCTTCTTCAAATGGCTGGTTGGTGTGAGAATTGAGATGCTGTCTGTCTGATATGAGTATGAGGAACAGGATGGGTGCGAGTACTGTGCCTTGTGGAACAGAGCTTTTCACTGTGGCAGCCTCCAACTTAACTCTGTTTTACCACTTCTTTTATTTGCAGTAATGTTATTTGCAAATGAGCTCATTGTGTAGCATTCAAGAGGTATGCAAGTTTTATTCAATTTGTCACAGTGGAAAGTTGGCAGTGGATGATTTCATCTATGGTTCTGAGGCTAATTGCCCCTGCAGTCTGGCATTAGAGAATTCCTCATCAATTGGAAAGAAAGTGAATTTAGTATACAGTATTACAGAAATAGGAATTATTAAGAAATACAGGAATGTAAAGCAAAACATATTGTGGATGCAAGTAAAATTTGTAATTTTATTTTGTTTTCATGAGACTAACAAATTATATGAATGCCAAACATTTATCAGGCTTCCAATCCATACTCATGATAGGACTGTAATTCAGTACTTTCCTAATCATGAGTTTTGGCACAACTCTTCTGTACAGTTTAGTTGGGAGCTTAGATAGGCAGATCATTATCACAGAAAAGTGGTCTACTAATTACATAAGAGGGCGAGTTTCGAGCAGGACGAACACTGGGGGTCCACAGCATTCAGTGGTCCCTCGGTTTTCGTGCATCTCCAAACTCGAACATTTATGTAAGTGAATTTTCGTAAGTGCTGTTGCAAGTGTATTTTTGGGGGTCTGAAATAGACTAACCTACGTGACAATATTTCTTAAGGAAGTAAATTCGTTCGGTAATGGCACTTGAGCAGCATTCTGAAATGAATTTTCGGCGAAAACCGAGGGACCACTGTATACAGTGGACCCTCGGTTAACGAAAAAACTTCATCCCAGAAGCCTGCTCAAGTGCCATTACCGAACGAATTTACTTCCTTAAGAAATAATGTCACGTAGGTTAGTCTATTTCAGACTCCCAAAAATACACTTCTACATGCACTTACAATATTATACTTACATAACTGTACGATTTCCGGGGTATTCATTAACCGAGGGTCCACTGTATATATATATCTCTTTGCAATAGAGTAATTTACAAAATGCATAAATTTTGAGCGATGAAACTATGCTCTATCTCAATCATTGTGTTGACCTCTAACCATTAAAATAATGGTAAAAGTTTTGCTGTATAGTACAGTACAGTAGACCCCCCCCGCGTAACGAAAAAACTTCATCCCAGAAGCCTGCTCAAGTGCCATTACCGAACGAATTTACTCCCTTAAAGAATAATGTCACGTAGGTTAGTCTATTTCAGACCCCCAAAAATACACTTCCACAAGCACTTACAATATTATACTTACATAATTGTACGATTTCCGGGGTGTTCGTTACTCGGGGGACCACTGTATATGAATGCTTTATACCCTTTCTGTAAAAATAGTTTTGTTGGCTACTTATATTGATTTCTAGATCTTTGCAAAGTCTCAACTTTAAACACACTGAAACATTGTCAGTATTTTTTCCTTTGTATTGTACTGTGTAATTATAATTATCTAAATAATAGTTAAAATGCATTATTTTATATGTGCTCACTCTTAGGGTACATTTTATTTTATTTTATACATTAGCATAAAAGGATCCATTGTATTCATCAAAGCTACTTTCATTCTAATGTAAACACTTGCATAAGCAGACAGATCGATGTTTGCTAAACAGAAATCTTAATGTTGCAGCCCTCAGTACGGAAGACTCACTGCCAAGGACGAAAACACAAAGAAAATGTAAAAATATATTACCAGAAGTGGATGGAGGAGCAGGCTCAGTCTTTGATTGATGCAACAAGTTAGTATATTAGTGCAGTTTCCTTCCTTTTGTTTTAGCATCCTGATTATCATACTATCACTTGAATATGAACTTTAATTTTTAATTGTTGTTGATGTGTTGTTGGTGTGTAAGCACTCTTGAATTTCTTGAAAACAGGTGCTCAAGAATAGCAAAATCCTAAATTATGATTTTATATTTTTGTTTATTATATATTATTATTATTTTCTTTGGGTCTGTGTTTTGAATTTTATGGCAAAAAAGCTTAATTATGATCTTGACCGACATCTTTTTCAGCTGCTGCATTCAAAGCAGGGAAGATACCTAAGGGAGCAGCAATTCCACCACCAGCCAACATGCAAGGTAAGCTCATCGTGTTGACTTATGTGAGATATTGTATCTTGTTTTTATTATATGGTCTTCTGTTGTACTTTACCCATACAAGTTTTCCTTATTTTACACCTCTCAAAGAGCTTATTACTTTTGGTAACTGTAAGGATGATGAATATAGTGATTTAATTTAAAAATAATTTATTATGTACATAATATACTGTACATATATTCCTATCCCACAGGGGGCCCAGGAGGTCCAGGTGGGCCAGGAGGTCCTGGGGGTCCAGGGCCTCAGAGCATGGGTGGGCCAGGAGGTCCTCCAAGAGGTCCAGGTATGGGGAACATGGGACCACCAGGCATGGCTGCTGCAAACATGCCAGGCAACATGGGTATGCCCCCGATGGGTCCACGAGGACCCATGATGGGACCACCAATGATGGGCGGCCCTCCAGGTCCAGGCATGCCACCAGGCATGATGCCAGGTAAGAAATTTCTGTGTGTATCTTTTGCTACTCGTGTATTTTTTTCTAATTTAAGGCAATTACTTTTTTTAGAGATGCCTGCTAGGAAAGGAAAGAAAGCTACAGTATTAGTGTACACATCTATCTCACAAGTTCTTAATAAGTTGTTTTATCATAGATATTAGTAGACTTGTCATAGGATGGGTTTATGAAGGACGAGGTAGACCATAGAATTGATGAAGAAAAAAAGGTGGGTGGTACATTGAGATGTATATACAGTGGACCCCTGCCATTCGAACACTCCAAAACTCACCCTTTTATGTAAGTGTATTTTTTTAAATGCTTTTATAAGTGTATTTTTGGGGGGTCTGACATGGACTACTCTTAATTTACATCATTCCTTATGGGAATAAATTCGTTTGGTAACAGCACTTGAACAGCATTCTGGAATGAGGGTGAGTTTTGGAGTGTTCGAATGGCGGGGGTCCACTGTATATATATATATTTTTTTTTTTTCAACAAGTCGGCCATCTCCCACCAAGGCAGGGTGACCCAAAAAGAAAGAAAATCCCCAAAAAGAAAATACTTTCATCATCATTCAACACTTTCACCTCACTCATACATAATCACTGTCTTTGCAGAGGCGCTCAGATATGACAGTTTAGATGTCCCTCCAAACTGCCAATATCCCAAACCCCTCCTTTTAAAGTGCAGGCATTGTAGTACTTCCCATTTCCAGGACTCAAGTCTGGCTAATTGGTTTCCCTGAATTCCTTCACAAAATATTACCCTGCTCACACTCCAACAGCTCTTCAGGTCCCAAAAACCATTAGTCTCCATTCACTCCTAACACGATCACGCACACTTGCTGGAAGTCTAAGCTCCTCGCCCACAAAACCTCCTTTACCCCCTACCTCCAACCTTTTAGAGGATGACCCCTACCCCACCTTTCTTCCCCTACAGATTTATACGCTCTCAAAGTCATTCTACTTTGTTCCATTCTCTCTAAATGATTAAACTACCTCAACAACCCTTCTTCAGCCCTCCACCTAATACTTTTAGTAACTCCACACCTTCTAATTTCCACACTACGAATTCTCTGCATAATATTTACACCACACATTGCCCTTAGACACGACATCTTCACTGCCTCCAGCCTCCTTCTCGCTGCAGCATTTACAATCTAAGCTTCACACCCATATAAGAGTGTTGGTACCACTATACTCTCGTACATTCCCCTCTTTGCCTCCATGGATGACGTTTTTTATGTCTCCACATATACCTCAACACACCACTCGCATTTTTTCCTTCATCAATTCTATGGTTAACCTCATCCTACATAAACCCATCTGCTGACAAGTCAGCTCCCAAATATCTAAAAACATTCACTTCTTCCATACTCCCTCCATCCAATGGGTTTTCTTCTATTTTCTTAATAGTTCTTGTTCTTCATTATTTCCTTTTATCTCCATGGAGAAGTGGAACAATTCTTCCTCCGTTAGCCATGCGTGTCATGGGAGATGACTAAAATGCTGGGAGTAAGGGGCTAGTAACCACTTATCCTGTGTAAATTACTAAATTTAAAAAGAAAAACAAAAGTTTTTCTTTTTAGGTCACCCTGCCTCAGTGGAATATGGCCGGTTTGTTAAAAGAAATCAGTACTGATACTCCTTTGCTTGTTTATCCCTTTGTGTTAAGCAAATCTTTGTATTTCAGGTATGCGACCCCCAATGGGTGGTCCCATGGGGCCAATGATGATGGGCCCTGGTGGAATGAGACCTCCTATGATGGCTGGACCTCCGCAAATAAGACCATAGATATTTTTATAAACTTGTGATGGAGTCTGAAATTTTATACGCGAGACTTTTTGAGTTGGGTGACCTCAGATTTTAGAAGACACTTGTACAATATTTGAATTATTGAAATATAACAGACAGCTTACTGTGCATTATTAATGCAAATATGAATAGAAGAACTCTTGGTTATAACACTTTTCAAGAGTAATCCCTATGGAGTTTGCTTTATTTATCTTGGTGACATTGAATTACCAGTACAATGGGTTCACACTTATGATGTTAATTTGTCCAAGAAATTTTTTTTGTAAGTTAGGTGCTTGGAACACTGAACCAGTTTTTCCATAGACACCCATGTTATAATTGGAGCTGCATTCCTGAGCCATAATATTCTGTATCCAGTTTTGGTTATTAACTAAGAATCTTAACCCACTCTTTTACCTTCAGTGTTGTTCCCTATTGCTTACAAATAGCATAACATTGTTAAATTAATTTATATGTTACCTATACAGAACAGAGCTATAATACAGTATACAGTACATGTGAAGTGGTAGAAGCTGGACTGTCTCCCTCTTTCTCATTCTCGCTCATACATTTCCACCCACTCTTATATCTAACACAATACTCTTTACATATGCTCACCCCCTTCCTGCTGTTGTTGAGTATAGTGTGGGAGGACTTGAATGACACGTAGTGGTGGGCAGCAGCTGGATCACTGTCTCTCATTTTTTCCTACTCTCTCATCTTACTCAAGATGCTCACCACTTCCTCAGCCATTAAAAACATGAACTGTACACTTTCATAAAAAGAGTATATTCAGACTACCAATTCATTATAATTTTTATTAATTCAGTCTTAAAATCATAAATATTAAATTGTAGTTGTTGACCAATCTGTCAAATGAATGCCAGCTGTCTATATGCATTAAATGAACATACAAAGTATGAATGCACTTGGTAAAAAACAATGAGAATTTATTTGCAATCATTTCTGTTTAAATATTTGTAATGATCATAACTGCAGATTGACCCTTGGGGGTTTAGCACTTAGTTATGATTATAATAATAATAACTGCAGATCAGCCAGCATACATAAGTAATTAACTGGTTACCAAGTGCAAATATTGTAAGTGCAAAACATTGTAAGTCGTAATATCTTAAGTTAGAGATCTACTGTACAACTATTAATTTATATTGACAAGCCCGATACCATGGGTTATGTGGTACAAGTTTTGATACTTATAGGTATGGTAGTTGAGAGTTTTGTATTTTGTCTATTGTGTTTGCTTGTTAGTTTCTTATAAAATTTCAGATGTGTAATTTTATGAGAAACATAATATGCATCTATTACCATATCTTTTTTAAAGTCACCATCATATTCTATTTCATAGTGTAGCTTCCCACTGTGTGGGTTAGCTGCAGTATAATTTATTTGTAATATTGTATTGTAACTGCAAGTAACCAAAGCAACATTCATCTTGGCAGTATGAAAATGATTCCCTGCTGTACCCCAGAAAATAATTCATATGGTAAAATGCATATGAATGGTTGTGGTTACTATAAATAGAAACCATCCAAAGTTTTTAATGGTATAAAAAAAATGGACATTTTATGTGGTTTTCATATTCCTTTAGTTTGCATAAATATGATTCATAGCAGTTTGCAGTGTACCATAGTAAGAAAAATCCTCAAGGATATGGAAAGAAAATAAACCATGAATAGAAAATAAAAAATGTTCTTTAAATAGGTAATAAGTAGCTATAATTACTGTAGACTAAAAGGAAAACTGCTAGAATGTATGGAATAACAGTATCAAGGATGAGTATGTGAGAAATAAGTTTTTGTGTATGAAAAAAAGTACTAAAAGTTTCTATTAATTAAGGTTTGGGTATTAATATGTGCAATATGTAAGGAAGAATGTAGAATTGGTAAAAGCTCTGTATGAACCTATATGAGTTTAGATCTTCTGAGAATACGATAATGTTTGTGGTGTACTAGGGTTGTAAGTGTAAAAAAAAAAATAAGAGTAATTAATGTTTTAAAAGTAAACTAATTTTTTTCATTCTTTTATTATATTCATGGGGGAGTGATAAACTGTGAGTCGTACAGTGCTTGGGGGAAATGGGAGGTATTCAGGTTCAATCCAAGGAAGAGAAGCACAAGTCCAATTCCTTAAAACAAGAACTCGCCCACATCAAAGCACTTTCCTTGAAGAGTGGAATTTTTTTTAATAGATTTAGATTATGGTAGGTTATTTGAAGATGATTGCAGGGGTCATGGCCCCCATAGCAGCCCATCCCCAGATATGGCACCACTTAAGGGAAGCAGTGAAGAGTTTTTATGAGGATAGTGAGGCTCAGGTTAGAGTGTGTAGGAGGGAAGGGGACTATTTCCCAGTAAAAGTGGGCCTTAGACAAGGATGTGTGATGTCACCGTGGTTGTTCAATATATTTATAGATGGGGTTGTAAGAGAAGTGAATGCGAGGGTCTTGGCAAGAGGTGTTGGGCTAAAAGATAAAGAAGCAAATACAAAGTGGGAGTTGTCACAGTTGCTTTTTGCTGATGACACTGTGCTTTTGGGAGATTCTGAAGAGAAGTTGCAGAGGTTGGTGGATGAATTTGGTAGGGTGTGTAAAAGAAGAAAATTGAAAGTGAATATAGGAAAGAGTAAGGTGATGAGGATAACAAAAAGAATAGGTGACAAAAGATTGGATATCAGATTGGAGGGAGAGAGTATGGAGGAGGTGAATGTATTCAGATATTTGGGAGTGGACATGTCGGCGGATGGGTCTATGAAGGATGAGGTGAATCATAGAATTGATGAGGGGAAAAGGGTGAGTGGAGCACTTGAGTCTGTGGAGACAAAGAACCTTGTCCATGGAAGTAAAGAGGGAATGTATGAGAGTATAGTTATACCAACGCTCTTATATGGGTGTGAAGCATGGGTGATGAATGTTGCAACGAGGAGAAGGCTGGAGGCAGTGGAGATGTCATGTCTGAGGTCAATGTGTGGTGTGAATATAATGCAGAGAATTCGGAGTTTGGAAATTAGGAGGAGGTGCGGGATTACCAAAACGATTGTCCAGAGAGGGTGAGGAGGGGTTGTTGAGGTGGTTTGGACATGTAGAGAGAATGGAACGAGACAGAGTGACTTCGAGAGTGTATAAATCTGTAGTGGAGGGAAGGCGGGGTAGGGGTCGGCCTAGGAAAGGTTGGAGGGAGGGGGTAAAGGAAGTTTTGTGTGCGAGGGGCTTGGACTTCCAGCAAGCATGTGTGAGCGTATTTGATAGGAGTGAATGGAGGCATATGGTTTTTAATACTTGACGTGCTGTTGGAGTGTGAGCAAAGTAACATTTATGAAGGGATTCAGGGAAACCGGCAGGCCGGACTCGAGTTCTGGAGATGGGAAGTACAGTGCCGGCACTCTGAAGGAGGGGTGTTAATGTTGCAGTTTTATAACTGTAGTGTAAAGCACCCTTCTGGCAAGACAGTGATGGAGTGAATGATGATGAAAGTTTTTCTTTTTCGGGCCACCCTGCCTTGGTGGGAATCGGCCAATGTGTTAATAAAATAAAAAAAATAAATTAAGGGAAGTCCAAGGCATTGGACTTGCCCAGCCCCCTTTTTTTTTCTCTCTCTCTCCTTCCTTCCTTGAGCTGAACCTGATTGACACTCATTCCTCAGGCACTGTATGACTCCGAGTTTAGCCCTTCCCTTAATGTAATTATGCCGGTTGATGGTCTGATCAACCAGGCTGTTGGTGCTAACCACAGATGGGTTGATCAGGAATCAGCTTAAACTTGCCAAGTTCCTCTTAAAAAAAAAAATAAAAAACCTTTGAGGCAGGTGCCTTGATGCCACAATGGGCTCTTTATAAAAGAATTGGAGCTACCTCTCTTTCCTTGGATTGAAATCTAACATTCTTCAAGGTACTGTATGACCACTATGGGTTCAGAGCTATCACGTAAATCTTGAAGACCCTTTCAACTTCTCTTGCATGTACCTGTTGCATATCAGCAGCATTCAAAATACTGGCCACAGATTCCATCCAGCCTGCCATGAGCTTACTATGACAACTAATTAAATTGTATACCTCCCCATCCAGCAAGCATGTGTGAGCGTGTTAGATAGGAGTGAATGGAGACGAATGGTTTTTGGGACCTGACGAGCTGTTGGAGTGTGAGCAGGGTAACATTTTGTGAAGGGATTCAGGGAAACCAGTTAATTGATTTAGCTGGACTTGAGTGCTGGAAATGGGAAGTACAATGCCTGTACTTTAAAGGAGGGGTCTGGGATAGTGACAGCTGGGAGGGACTTATTCTCAGCTGTCGTATCTGAGCTCCTCTGCAAAGACAGTGATTATGTATGAGTGTGGTGAAAGTGTTGAATGATGATGAAAGTTTTTTCTTTTTGGGGATTTTCTTTCTTTTTGGGTCACCCTGCCTCGGTGGGAGACGGCCGACTTGTTAAAAAAAAAAAAAAAAAAAAAAAAAAAACGTTAAACCACAGGGGTAATACAGCGCGGCAGGTTATGTTAGGTTGCAAGGAGAATGGGTTGTAAGAGGGAGAGGGATGATTAGTAGGGTATGGAGTGCAGCAGGACAGTGGGTAGTGCAGGGATAGAGGGTAGCAAGAGATTAAGGTAGAAGGGACTGAGGGGAGTGCTAGAGGTATAACCTTCAGAGTTTGTGCAGTAAGTCAATTGCTGTCAAAAAGTCAATGAGAGAGTCGGGATTAAAGGAGGGTCCATCAGCAAGAAGGGAGGGTAAAGAAAGGGCCGTAGAGCGAAGATGACGACAGAGGTAAATTCTGCGTGCTCGTTGATAATGGGGGCAGTCCAACAGAATATGGCGAACAGATTCTGGAACCTGACAATGCTCACAGAGGGACAGGGAGCCTCTTCATGAGATACCCGTGAGCAAGACGAGTGTGGCCAATGTGAAGACGGGAGAGTGTAGTCTCCTAACCTCGACATTGGTGACAAGAAGGCCAGAAACCTATACTCGGTTTAATAGAATGAAGTTTGTTATTTAGCAGGTCAGACCAGCGTTGTTGCCAACGGGTGCGAAGGTGGGTAGCAATGACCGCAAAATAGTCCGTGAATGGCCTTGGTGGGAAAAAAAAAATCCATCCCCCCAAAAAGAACAAATAGAGGAATTAAATTTTCTTTACAGCTGTACGTTGTTGGAAGGAAGTGCATCAAGTTTCACCATTACTGTGTACAAATGCAGGTTCAACGCAGTTTTGAATATAATAAAACTAATGTGCAGTGTGTGTGTGCAAATCATCGCTGGATGACTCATGGATGTTTTGAATATACAGTTCAACAAACTCCCTTGTAATGCATGAGTTAAGTTCCTGAAAACTGGCGTGCAACATAAGATACGTGAACTAAAAACGTGGGAAAAAATAGGATTGTGTTCTAGGCACTTATAAATTTGCCTCAATTTTTTTTTCCACAGCCTTGTCCACATTGCACCCACGTCTGTCTAGTCATTTACAGTTGTTTCAGACCCCCAAGTGCCTTACAAGCTTTCCAGAAATTTGACACCTCATCCTACTGTCCTTCGTATACAGCTGTGATTATGTTGTATTTTCACTAAGCATTTTTTTTGCTAGGTCCCAGGTGTTCAGGGCAATGAACAGACTCAGCAACTCTCGGCTATTTGTGACCTCATGTGTTCACAGCAGTTTTCCAGGTCATATCATTCATTCAACACGTCGGCCGTTTCCCACCAAGGCAGGGTGCCCCAAAAGGAAAAACAAAAGTTTCTCCTTTTACATTTAGTAATATATACAGGAGAAACAGAAGTATTAGCAGCTTTTCTTTCCCTGAGGAAGTCTAAAATCCAACCACTGCATTAAGATTACCTAGCATTGATTACATTTACCAACTGATAACCCTTCAAGGTGATGTCTTGATGCTGGTAAAGGGCTCTTAATCCCAAACATTGGGGTTGCCCTCCACAAACTTGCATCAAACCTGATTGCCTCCCATTCCCCAGATGCTGTATGGTGCTTCATGGCTATAATAATTATGCATTTAAAAAAACAAAACAGTGCAATGAAGTGGTTAATCTATTACTACTTTGTAAAAGTACAAATTTTTCTTCTCTGAACTCATGAACAATACTAATTTTGTATCATAAATAGGTAAGTAATAATAATTTGTTGTCTCCCATATTTATTGATCAACAAATCATATGAAGAGACCCCTCCCTCCCACCCTATTTTTTTTGTCTCCTAGTTATGTCAGTCACAGTATTCCATGTAGTATTATTTATGTAATCAATATTTATGAAAGCACTTAGTGTCCTGAATTACCACCTTGCACAAGCTAGTTAGTTTTATAATGATTCACATTTTAGTGCTTAAAAATATCAGGTACTGAATGATACTACATGGCAGAATAAGATTCTGAACCTAATGCTCTAATGTGAGGCAGGAGGCAATGTCACTTACCACTGAATAACGTGATCTAAAAGTATGACAAAAACAAAAGTTGTAGAGCTTTATTTAACAAGATTATCATGTTCTAATCTTACTATCTTGATACTTATATCAGTTATACACATTAAGATACAAAGTGTCATGCATACAAGACACTGAACACATGATTCATAAAGGAAATTATTTATTAGTTTTTTATAATAAATTGCCTTTTAAATTAAATATTAAGCCTTTTTACTTTATTTTTTTGTGATATGGGTCATCTTGCCTTGGCGGGAGATGGTCGCTGAGGTAAAAAAAAAAAAATCTTATAATGAAAAATTAATGAGCAGATCCCTAATGTATATTTTGTCTATCACAACATAATTGCTTTCATATTACAAATCTGGCTCTAGAGTATCACAAGAGGGAAAAGATTTCTCATTGGTCCCCAAACATCTGAATCTTCATCAGAGTCATCAATAAGGTCATCATCACTATGGGTGTCATTTCTGCAAACAAACAAAAGTATATAAACAAAGATGTGAAATAATAATTTCACAATATAGTGAAAAGTACAAAGTGTATAAGGGCTACTAGGAACCAATCCAGTAACTTCACTCGTATTCACCAACTGCCACGTCGACTAGGCCAGTCTTGTTTCAGCATCTTCAAATAGGTCTAGTATGTGTGATGTACCATCAGTTTTTCTGAACCTATACTCAACCAAGCCATACCTAAACTATTTTTTAAAATGTTTCAACAAAACCTTTGAAAAGCAAATAAAAGGCTTCAATATTTCAAAAACACTGAGTAATACAAAATATATACATACGTACAGTACTTCATATACAAGTCCCTACTTTCAAATATGTATATGAACCATAGGAATGTAGTAACCATGAAGTAGGACAAGTGTATTTTTTGTATCCATTTAAAATAAATATTTAATCGAGTAAAATTACATGTAGGTAGAGGAAAACTGTCTTACCTAACTCTGCGAGGTTTGTAAACTATTTGAATATCATAGTTCTCCAACTCAGTCTCTTTCAGGAATGCATTAAACTCTTCTGATGAAATGTTCCACCCACCTGAAAGACAAAAATTTTAAAGTAGCATTTTCACTACAGCAGCTGTACTATATTGTATCAAAACTGAATTCTAAGCACAGTGCTGTTGAAGATTTTGTAAGGACTTTTTTTTTATCCTCTTAAACTGTTATATCATGCTCATCCAAGGCTGTGCTATAAACTATGTAAAACACAGCTATTATTATTACAGTATTATTATTATTAACACACTAGCCATCTCCCACAGCTTAGTAGGGTGGTTCAGATATTCACTTCATAGAATAGTAATGTACGAACATTTTTCCACTGTTTAATGGATTTTATTTTTAATATTTTTGAACAAGCTGGCAGTCTTTCATCATGGTAGGGTCACCTGAAAAATGAACATTCACCATCATTCTTTCAATAGCTGTCTTGCCAGAAGTTAGCACATCACAATTAAAAAATTCAAATGACCCACTTGAACTGCAGGCAGTGTACTTACCACCTCCAGGATTCAAGTCCAGCTAACCAGTTTCCCCTGGATACCTTCATCAATGTTTCTTTGCTCACATTATTATTATTATTATTATTATTATTATTATTATTATTATGTTTGAATTCTTTTACTATATTATAAAGAAAAAAGGTGGCAGCAGTTTAAAAATTAGGGGTACTCTTTTCATTCATTGAAAAGTGGCAAAAAGTGGCATCAAAGAAAGTTTGTGGTCAACAACTACCAAGTGTTTACCACTTCTTGGATTAATTTTAAAAGCGGTATCACATTCTTCAGCTGTTCTCTTTACTTATCATCATTTTCCTCTTTTGCTGACTAATATAAAAGCACACAAAAACATAAATTTATTTTGAAATTTCAAGTCATGTTCATAAATATATGACATTCAGATTGAGTTTATAATGAAGATAACTTTAATACAAAAGAATACTAAATTACCAACCTAAATCCTGGAGTTGTAGCAATTTTGGACAATGTTTGACCAACATTCTGGCTGATGTTACTGTCAGCTTTGGAGCTCGACTAACATCAAATTCCCTCAATTTTTCCAAGCTTTTGTTTCGCATCAGCTGGTCCACTCGATCATCACTCATCTAAGGAAAGTACACAAAATTACAGTAAGTTATTTAGTATGGAATGCTGTATGGATGGGTCAATATTATGGCAAAATAGTTACCTTTACTATATCGAATGTTGTGTAACACGTCTCAGACATGATTATTAAATCTTTAGCCTCATGTCGCTGAAATTATTTAACCCTTTCAATGTTGTGGCCTCTGAAATTAAAAGTGCTAACAGTGTCAAAAATTTAAAAAAAAAAAAAAATTCTTTTGAAATGGTAGTTGAGTTGGCAGTCTGGGTGCAATTTACATAACAGCAATTTTGCCCACTTGAGTCCTATTTTAAGCCAAATTCTACTGCTCAATTTGAGAAAATTCTTAGCTATTTCACCAGTACTACACCTTTCATTCTATCGATCCTGTACTATATATTTTACAAGAGGATAAGGACAACAGGCATAGGAGGGTATTATTTTTTTTACTTATATGATTTGTACTGAGATTTTTTCTCAAAAATTTCCCCTAAATTTTTCATAATTAGCTGTCTCAGATGTCTGAAGTCTCAAAATGCCTCCAGCCCAGACTGAGTAAATTTTTTTGGCACTTTACCGTATTCAGCTTAATTACACCGTACCTGTAAATACCTAAAAGCAATCTTATACTGCAAATTCCACTGACCAACTGTCTCGAGATCACACAAAAAAAATCTTAGTATGATGGCCGTCATTTCAAACCAATCTTATGCACTGACCATTTTGAAATCTTATCATTTACACTTCCTGTTGACTTCTTCAACAATTTCACCTTTGTTAATACCCAATAATACACTCATCAATACAACTCAAATAAGTGCAATTCAAAACAGGCAACACAAAAGAAACTATCAGATGGTGGTTTTTGTTTTTAGGTATTATTTGATTAATAAATGATGTTTCTTTAGTGGGTTAATAAGATTCTATTACTGCAATGCAAACTTTAGTATATCTGAGAAGGCTTTTTTTTTTTTTAACACACCGGCCGTTTCCCACCGAGGCAGGGTGACTCAAAAAAGTAAAAATGAGAAGGCCTCATATTAAACAATTTAATCGCCACTAACAGGAGATATGCTAAATCTTTAATATATTTTGAGCATCTCTAATTTTATAAATATACAGTACTTACATCACAAAGACAGTCTATCTCCAATCGAGTTAAACTTCTTGCATTATTGAGAATTATATCTGTGTATGGGGCAGGTAAGTGACATTTTATCTTAACTACTTGTAGCTTGATTAGAGCTGTCTGTCGAAAATTCTCCACTGCCTGTCGGGTAAAAAATATACTGATTAAAATACTTTAGAGTTACTCCTATACTACTGCAAACTTACTGAAATAATTTCATATTAACAACCCTAAGAAGGAAATATTACCATAACACAACTCAATGTTTCTTTGATACTACTACTACAGAAACTACAAGCTTACATGTTTAAAGTTTCTACATGAGGGTCATACAAGGGTTAAGCTAAGAGTTCCTACATTTATTCAACAAACAAAGAGCTGATATTATACCTTAGCTCATTTAAAAGGCAAGCCCTAGAAATTTATTTTTTTAAATGCAGCAGTTTGTAGGTTTCTACTGTTTTTACTAATATTAGGCTTGGCACTGCTTGGGTAAATACTTCATAGAAACTAAAATGTGAAGCTTTCCTTCACTGCATCATTTATTTTCACTGCACATTCCTGAGCAAAAGTGAATATGGGTAGGTAGCATTTCCATTTCACACTTAATACATGGAAGATTGAGTCTCCATGATTACATGCAACTGTTCAAAACATGTAAAAAAATAAAATAATGACTACATTACAAAATGTTTGTTTTTCTCAGCTGTCGTATCTGAGCTCCTCTGCAAAGACAGTGATTATGTATGAGTGTGGTGAAAGTGTTGAATGATGATGAAAGTATTTTCTTTTTGGGGATTTTCTTTCTTTTTGGGTCACCCTGCCTCGGTGGGAGACGGCCGACTTGTTGAAAAAAAAAAAAAAAAAAAAATTACAAAATGTACATGATAAAACTCAAAATATTATGCAGCACTGTACTTACTCATCAGCTAAACTTCCCAAAGCATACATCGTGCTGAGGGCCTTGGCTCCAGTTGTCTTCTGGGAAAATTATATAACACTATCAAGATGTTATTGATTGACTCTCTCATAAAGTGGATAGTTGCATGCCACTACTTTTTTGCCTTGCCAAGTAATACAAGTGTGAAATAACGGAACTCCTCTATACAGTAAAAATACATACTTCATAAGGAGCTGAACAATCCTCTCCTTCCATGGTAAGATACTTGAGGTTGATGCATGTGTCAAAAACCACTGGAACATCTAACCCTCGACATCGAACTGTTAAAGCTGTCAGTTGCTGCCCCACAGCTTGCACTGCACCTGATACCGACCGTGAAGCAATGTTGACCAAGCTCAGGTGCTGCAAGATGAAATACTCTTAAACAATCCCACTTAAGCACCAGTGTAGATCAAAATGTTTAATATACATGTATATGCTAATGGTTCCAAGGATCACTGCTATCAAGACTCAATTTCAAACCAGGCCTTCTAAATTGCAGAAAAAATTATATAGGATTAGATGCTACATATGAAACAGGAAGATAAGTACATACTGAATGCAAATAGAAAGAATGATGAAAAAAAAAAAAATACCGTGACTGAAACACAAATAACCCACATTTAGGAGATTGAAACTTGTAACGATATTTTGGTCCGAATTGGACCATTAATTAGTTACACTAGTTAATGTGACTAGTAAATGGTCCAAGTGGGACCATAATGGCATCACGTCTGTCTCATAAGTGCGAGTTATTTGTGTAATGCAGGAAGTTAGTAGCATTTACCTGCCATCTTGCATGTTCATGAAATACAACAAAGACCAGTAATCTTGCCAGACTGCAAAACATATAACATGCTTCCATTTCACACTCAAATGAGAGGATGACAGAACTCTCCTAGATGGTTGCTGGCTACCAGCCAACTGCATAATTTGTTTCATTATTTTGTAATTGCTAACTTACACAGTTTGAGCAAAGACATCTCTCTTTCTATACCAATTTTATTTTATATAAAATCAATCTTCTCAAATAAATGTCTTTCGGTTTCACAGTAAAAATAACTGATCAAATCTATATCATATTATAATTATATCAACTGTACTGAAGACAATATATTATAGTATTGTCAAGGATTAACTAATAAAAATAACCTAAATAAAATATTTTTGGGTATCCCTGAGGGGAAATCTTTAAGTGGTTGCCAGAACTTTTTTTTTTCTTCCTCCAACTAAGGTGTCCTTCAGTTTAGTGGGTAGCACACACAGCTGGCACATTGAGGTCAGTGGTTCGATTCTCGGTACAGGTGGAAACATATGGGCACGTTTTCTTAAAGACACCTGCTGTCCTTGTTCACTTAGTAGTAAATAGGTACCTGGGTGTTAGGCAACTGGTGTGGGTTGCATCCTGGAGACAAAATTAACCTAATTGCCTAAAATGCTCTGCATAACCAGAAAATTACTGAGGAAGAATCCTGTTCCACTTCCCCATGGAGATAAAAGGAAATAAACAAGAACTAGTAATAAAATAGAAGAAAACCCAGAGGGGTGTGTGTGTATATATATGACTGTACATGCATGTTTAGTGTGACCTAAGTGTAAGTAGAAGTAGCAAGACGTACCTGAAATCTTGTATTTGTAAGAGACAGAAAAAAGTCACCAGCAATCCTGCTATCATGTAAAACAATTACAGGTTTCCATTTTACACTCACTTGGCAGGGTGGTAGTACCTCCCTGGGCGGTTGCTGTCTACGAGCCATACAGTATACATATGTATATGTACAGTGGTACCCCGAGTTTTGTACATAATTCGTTCCAGAAGGCTGTTCGAGTGCCGTTACTGAACGAATTTGTTCCCATAAGGAATAATATAAATTAGATTAGTCCGTTTCACACCCCCAAAAATACACTTACAAAAGCACTTACAATAATACACTTACATAATTGTTCGAGTTGGGAGCTGTATGAAACTCGGGGTACCACTGTATACATAATAAAATGGTGTTCGCTACCAGAGATAAAAAAATAAACAATTTTGCACCTTTCACCCTACACTAACCTTGAGGAATTTCAATTGAGTCAGATGTAATCTAAAGTGTGAGGGTGATTTGTGGAGGTCAGCTAACCTCTCTAGGTCAACCTCACAAAACCTGTGTGTCAGACTTAAGTCCCGAAGCTCTGGACAAAGTGTTGTTATCACCACCAATTTCGAGGCAGATACACAGTCTTCCTTCACCCTGAAGGAGAAAAAATAAATATTATTTAATGTATTATCCATTCTCTTTCACACATTAACAAGCAAGAAACAAAGCCCATGAGCTAGAGCTTGGCATCTACAAACACGTGCTATTGTCTACCGTGGCAGTTGATGCATAATTTTATGTATGAAGTAATACCAGTATTTAACACTGAAACTGAGGTCAAAGTGAGACTGAGATATTCCTGCATTGGAGAATGTTAAAAAATTTATGAGAGGAGTGACTGAAAAATAAAAGAAAACAAACATGATCCCAGCCTAAACATTACAATGCCATGATTGCCGAGTGTTTACAATCAAAGCCAATTAACAATATGTGAAGAGCTCTGGTACCCCAGCCAATTCATTGCCTAATTAGTACATTCAATTCTGGAGCATTTAAATAGTTTTCCATAGGTCTGAAAGTGATAATATGGTGTCTGTAAAGGGGTCTTTATGAAGATTTTAGGAGAAAAAATCTTAAGTGGCCTAACCCAACCTTGATAAGACCTGTATAAACCTTGATGTTAGACAGATCTAAAAGGTGGAACACAAGTTATTACCCATTTGCTACATATGTAATAAGTGGTTTTACAGTGACTGAAGAGGAATTAAAAAATACTAACAGCCTAACCTAGTTACATAAATTAATATAACTGGATGAAATATATATAATCTGATTTAGCAAAATCAATTACTTTTCAAAGAAAACTTCTGGGTTAAGACTGTCAGGACAAAAACCAATCCTTGTGGGGTTCTGTTGAGATTTTTACCTTGTACCACTTTGTAATTTCCTTTCAAATAGAAAATTTTTCATCAACTACAATAGTTTGTCTTCTATTCCTTCTATATCTCGCTATTACCAAAGCACCTCTCACGAGGAAATCTATTACATGCATCTTTAAAAATCTATGACAAATAAATGCAATATGTTAAAGCAGCTTAAAAGATTTTTTTTTTTTTCAATGAACTGGCCACATCCTACCGAGGCAGTGACCTAAAAAGAAAAACGAAAGTTTCTCTTTTTAAATTTAGTAATGTATACAGAAGGGGTTACTAGCCCCTTGCTCCCGGCATTTTAATCGCCTCTTACAACATGCATGGCTTACAGAGGAAGAATTCTGTTCCACTTTCCCACAGAGAAAAGATTTGATATTAAGAATTTATTAATTGAAAATTGTATGGTTTGCTAGTCAGCAACCTTTTGTTCCCTTTTATTCACTTTTCTGTAATGAATTTTGTCAGCATTTTCTCAATGCTTGTCAATGAGACTGAGACTGCCCTATATTACAAGGAACCTTCTCAATTTTTTTTTTAATATTAGAACAATATGCCTATGTGGGTGTATAAGTAGGTGTGCCATTATAAGCCTGTGAATCAAGTGCTGCATAATCTGAAAGCTTAAGAGCAGCAAATGCCTCAAAATTATATTTTCTGGTATGTGCATCTGCTGACCATACAGATACTAAAGACTACTTTGTTGAGCTTACCTGGCTTCAAAGTGGTTGAAGATTACTTTATACAGTTTTCTGTTTCAGCACATTGGGAGATTTTAAGTGAAAAATATTGCAAATTTACCAGAGAATTGTTATTATTTTATTTAGGGGAAGTGCTAAACCCATAGGGACCATACAGCACCTGGGTAATGGAAGGAAATCAGGTTTGATCCAAGAAGGGAAGACAAGTTTAATTCATTAACCCTTTCAGGGTCCAAGGCCATTTTTGGAAGGGGTGCGCCAGTGTCTCAAGAATTTTCCCCCCAAAAATTTCTTATTTTTTCTTATGAAATGGTAGAGAATCTTTTTCTGAAGGTAATAAAACAAAAAGTACGAAATTTGATTGAAAATTGACAAAATTATGCTCTTGCGAATTTTAATGTGTCAGCTATATTTACGCATCGGCGATTTTGCCGACTTTGACTCCCATTTTAGGCCAATTACATTATTCCAGTCGACCAAATTCTTAGCTATTTCAATAGTATTACTTCTATTCTATCGATTGAGCACAAAAAATCGCCTAGTCAACTGTTTCAACTACAAAATAAAGTGATTGGAAATTGGTAATTTAGCCAATTTAACTCAAAGTTCAAAATATTCCAATTTCAAAATAGGGTGCAAAATAAACAATGCAGGCATTCCTGGCACTAAACTAACATTTCCTCTGTTCATTAGTTACTTTTTCAGTCTTTACAAATGAATTCCATTTTTATTTTTTATTCACATAATGAATTTTTATTCAAACCAAAAAATGGAAGATTTAATGTTATGCAATATTGTAATAATTATACAAATAATATCACCACATTTGTGAACGTATATTAGACCTACCAGCTGGCGCATATTAGACGTGTGAGGTCATTTGTTTACTCTTGATTATCGGCAAAAATTGAACATTTCCGCTACTTTGAGCTCAGTTTCAAGCCATTTCCACTACTAAATCCAATCAAAATCCTCTCTATATCTGTAATATATCTTCCATTCTATCAAATGAGACCAAGAAATTGCAAATACAACTATAAAAAATATATGAAAAAACACTGCAAAGTCGCTGTTTTAATCGAAAATTACGGGTTTCAGTTTTTTTCTCTCATTATGCACTGTGTGCTGAGGATTTGTTTTATGTGGTGCACACTTACCACATAGATGTATTCTCTCATATCTAGGCCCAAATTTACCACTCAAAGCTTATCTGAGTGAGCTGAGCCCATGACGTAGAACTACGGTTTGGACCCAGAACTCAAAGCCGTAGAACTACGGCATGGACCCTAAAAGGGTTAATCAAGAGACTCTTACCAGCATCAAGGAACTTCCCTGAAACCTAATGCTTTAAAGCACAAGGAAATGGCATAATTACTCATTGCTGGTCTAACAAATGGGTTTAGATTATGGCACTGTTTAGTACATCTGATCAAAAAGATTCTGCATTCAAGGTACAGTGGACCCTCGGTTAACGAATACCCCGGAAATCGTGCAATTATTTAAGTATAATTTTGTAAGTTCTTGTGGAAGTGTAGTTTTGGGGGTCTGAAATAGACTAACCTACATGACATTATTTCTTAAGGACGTAAATTCGTTCGGTAATGGCACTTGAGCAGGCTTCTGCAATGAATTTTTTTCGTTAACCGAGGGTCCACTGTACTTCTTCTTGACAATGTCCTTAGCCATTCTAGAGACATGTTGCAGTATATTTTTTTTAACACATTACACATCTTTTACTACAGCCTCTAGAAATGGGAGTTAAAAGGAACTTTTAAGTATACCTACACAGGTAGAGACTATGGAAAAGCTTATCAAGGCAGTGGATGCAAGTTCCAATGATGGCACCTGACTTTTAGCATGTTCAACATTACCAGTGCAATTTTAAAAAAAAAATAGCCATCCCCCAAGGGTGACAAAAAAAAAAAAGAGGAAACACTTTCACTATCACTCACTCATTCACTGTCTTACCAGAAGGATGCTGACATCACAGTTTAGATGGCCCTCTGAACTGCAACATCCCCACCCCTCCTTCAGAGTGCAGGCACTGTACAGTACTTTGCACCTTCAGGACTCAAGTCCAACTAACAGCTTTCCCTGAATTCCTTCATAAATGTTACCTTGCTCGTACTCCAACAGCATGTCAAGTTATAATAACCACTTGCCTCCACCTACTCCTAGCTAATGCACTCACACAAACCTGATGAATGTCCAAGCCCTTAATCCTTAAAACTTCCTTTACCCCTTACCTCCAACCTTTCCTGGCACAACCCTTACCCCTCCTTCCCTCCACCTCAGATTTATACATGACCCTAGTCATCCTATTTTGCTCCATCCTCTCTAAATGTCTAAATCACCTCAACAATCCCTCATCTGTCCTCTCAATAATTTAATATTTTTGGCAACACCTAATCAATTATGCACATAAATGTGTCATAGGATCAGGTGCAGCAATTTACACTGTCAGGTTAGGAAAATTATGGTCTATTATGTTGAACGATTCACATGGTTTTTCTAAACACCAAGGAGTCAGATGAGGACTGAAAGTGGCAGGAGTGTGAGATGTGAGGACATCAAGAATATGGAAAAAGTCAGAGTCATAAACAACCTGGAAAAAAGAACACAATACAGGCAGGATGAACATTTCTATTATGCACAGTGGTTTTCAGGCAGTTGGACAAATATATAAAGAACATTACTAGTGGTAAGTGCACTTAAAAATGAATACAGTATCCACTCTGTACTATGTCATTATTAGTACCAAAATTTTGGTGTTAACAAATCTTTGAAAACAACATTTCAAAATGTTCCAAAAGCCATGTTATTTTTCTTAGTTTCTGGTTATTTAAGAGAACAGATAACCTACTCTTCGCATTTTAATTGCCTTCTCTGATACACATCTACTAAGGAGGAAATCTAAAAAGGTTTTGCTAGGGGATTGAAATGAAAAGCAATTACTATAATAAACAATAACATACCTGTTAAGTTTGAATCTACTGGCATATTTCCGTAACCTGCCCATGAAAGTATTGCGCCGGAGAGACTTATTGCCAACTAAAACTTCTATTGCCTCTGTAACATTAGTACAATTTCCTAGAGACCTCAGAGAAGGCAGATGTTTGAGCAGGAAGGCAACTCCATATTGGCTAATACCTGTTCCTAGAATGTCAACCTGTTGAAGGATATAGAATATAATTAACATATAACAGTGAAATGTGAATAAAAACTAAATTTTCAGTAAATTAAAAATTAATCATGAGTTATAGAAAATGCATTTGCTAAGCTGAAAACACAGGATGCAAGATATTCCACCTTGCAGGAACCAGGAAACAAAAAATCCTCTTTAAAGTGCAAGGTTAGTTTTAGAAACCTGAACCCTCTTCTCATCTATGTCAGTTAAATCTAGAAAACTCTCTCCTGTGTTAGATAAAGCTATAAATTACACCTACTCCTATGCCAAATAGCACAGAAAACCCCTCATCTTTCCTGTTCCAGTATGGAAACTGGAAAGCCCTCTTCTCTCCTGTGCCAGGTAGGTTCATATGACTACCTTTTACATCAGCCTCAGGAATGTTTCTGCAAACTGTTGCAGACCCTTTCAGATTGACTGAGTTTCATGCTGTTGGAAAGAAATCACTCACAGAAAGAGCCTTTTCTTATGTAGCTCCTAGTGTTTAACAGGTTGCCAGTGTCTGTTAAGAGTCAGGAATCTGTTCATGCTTTTAAGTCTCAGCTGAAAGCACATCTCTTTTCTAGAGCTCATGATCCTGATGACCCTACTGTCACCCTTGAATATAAAAGTGAGTATTTCTTCTTTAACATCATTGTTGCATTAATGGCTTAATGTACAAGCACTTGTAAATTTCTTGAAAGAACAGGCACCCAAGACTAACAAAATCCCAAATAATTATAATTAAATTATTATTATTACTCTCCCCTACAGTATAAAGTAATATAGAAAGGCCTCTTTCAAACACAAGACTTCCAAAGAAGGTTAAACTTAACCCCAAATTGCTACAAGACTGTATATGAAGCAGGCTTATTGAAATAATAATTTTCTTTTGCTAAACATGAACATGATCAATGACAAACTGCATAACATTCTTGGGCCATAATTTTTAGAGGGGTGGACCGGTAAGTTAGTGAAACACCTCGGTCAGATGACGAAAAGCTCCAACAGCAGGTCATCATCTGACTAAGTCTTGCGTCAGGAAACACTTGTCCTGTTTCCTGACGAACCTTACCTAACCTAACCTATTCTTGGGAAGCAATTCATGAAAAATGCCATGAGAATGCAAAGCACACTGTAGAGTTGAACCCACAAATTTGAGAAGGTTACATTCTTTGAGGCCTTAGAAATCTTTAATTTGCAGGTATCACAAAATTTCCTGTTTACAAGTGAAATTGTTTCCATTTTTCAGTAACTAAATGCATGTTTCTCTCATTTACCTCCTCAAGTGTAGAGTAGCAGGGGTTCAAGTGAAATGACCGCACCCTCAATTCATGCAAGTGCCGCCCTCTTCTGAGCACATGGTTATCTGGAGAACGTAAGCACAATGCTTTCAGCCCTGCATCTGTCACACCGTAACTGTAAGGAAAAACATATTACGGCACTATATATATGCAGAGAATTCATAGTGTGAAATTAGGTGTGGAGTTACTAAAAGTATTATTCAAAGGGCTGAAGAGGGGTTGTTGTGGTGGTTTGGTCATTCAGAGAGGATGGAGCAAAATAGAATGACTTGGAGGGTGTATAAATCTGTAGTGAAGGGAAGGAGGGGTAGGGGTCGTCTTAGGAAAGGATGGAGGGAGGGGGTAAAAGAGGTTTCGTGTGCAAGGGGCTTGGACATGCAGCAGGCATGTGTGAGTGTGTTAGATAGGAGTGAATGGACACGAACAGTTTTGGGAACCTGACGAACTGTTGGAGTGTGAGCAGGGTAATATTTTGTGAAGGGATTTAGGGAAACTGGTTAGTGGGACTTGAGTCCTGGAGGTGGGAAGTACTATGCCTGCACTTTGAAGGAGGGGTTTAACTGTCATATCTGAGTGCCTCTGCAAAGACAGTGATTGTGTGAGAATGATGGTGAAAGTGTTTCTTTCTTTATTGGGTCACCCTGCCTCAGTGAGAGACGGCAGACGTGTTGAAAAAATATATATAAATAATGGAAATGCGTTTCTCATAAACACAGAAGATAACAGCTACATCTTGCTACTTCTACTTGCACTTATTTCACACTACACATGCAAGTACATAGTATATATATATTGTAATATTGGTAAAATTGCCGACAATATGTTAAGTAAAAGGACACAAATGCAACTAATGTGACATTTTATTGTGGCAACGTTTTGCTCTCCAGGAGCTTTGTCAAGCCGTTACAGCTTGACAAAGCTCCTGGAGAGCGAAACGTTGCCACAATAAAATGTCACATTAGTTGCATTTGTGTCCTTTTACTTAATATATATATATTCACACCCATCTGTGCTTTCTTCTATTTTCTTAACAGTTCTTGTTCTTATTTATTTCCTTTCATCTCCACAGGGAAGTGGAAAAGAATGCTTCCTCTGTAAGCCATGCGTGTTCTGAAAGGTGATTAAAATGCCAAGAGCAACGGGGCTAGTAGCCCCTTCTCCTTATATAAATTACTAAATGTAAAAATAAAAAATAAATAAATAAATATGTATGTACTGTATATGTCTTTCTTTGTTTCACTCACCAACTTGACAATGGAAAAGGTCACAAATAGCTTTCATATCATTAGTAAAGTTAAAATGGATGTGCTCAGGCATAGTATAAAGATCAAGAGGTTAATCTGCTACTAGTAGATATTAAAATATTACCAGAACAAGTGTTCGAGTATTCAAGAGAAGAACGAATCACTACCTCTGCCAAGTGTCAGATCAAATAGGCTGTGATGAATATATGGGCCAGAGAGCAGCCAACACCAATAGTCTAGTTCACCACACTTTCAAAAGAGGTGCCTGACCCAGGGCCAGGTCACAGATATGGCAATAACCCCAGATACAGCAGGCTTGCCAGAGCTTTGCTACCAGGCCTGTTTGGACAAGCAACTCCTGTGACAGGTCCCCAGAAACCTCATTCAGAATTACAAACCAGCTTGAAAGCTCTGAAGTTTCCAGAGAATATCCACACCTCTGCATAAAGAAGTTCACTCAAGATAGTGACCATACCCCTTCAAACAGAACTGCAGACTCTCATAGAAGATATAGAAAAAGCTGAAAAAAAGTAAATGTAAGAAAGAAAATGCTGGAAGTAAAGTTCAAGAAATAGGGAGGTAAATTGTGAAGATGAATAAAACTCTAATAAAAAAAGTCCTACACCAATATTCAAACTGAGGTAAAATGGTATGTAGCAAGAGACAAGAAGTTATGAGAGGTAAACCAAGAGCAACATAGTAAAGAATCTTTATACAGATTTTACCTATATTACAAAAAATCTATTATCTGTTAAATCAACTAGTGGTTCTGGGGATCACTGCCCAACACAGACTAGACCTCCTAAATTGAAAAGGAAATATTACAGGAACAAGACCTAATAGGAAACACATTAATGAAAAAATACAGGTAAACTGAATGTAAATATATTTAATCTTGGTCTGCCATCTTACATATATATTCATGAAGCTGAAAAGAGATCAGCAATCCTGTCAGAATCCAAAATGCTTAACAGACTTCAGTTTCACTCTTATGACAGGACTGTAATCCTAAATGCATATGGAAAATTCTAGGGGGTTTGGTCCCAAATCTGCTAACACAAATTGTTCCCCATGAAAGTAAAGCTGCCTGGCAGCTGGTGCAAAATACCTCCAATAAAAACAGGGGTGCAATGAGTACACTAAAGGAAAACTCAATAAGTGTAAAGGGACCAAGGGTTTTCAAAACCTCCTTTCAAACATAAGGGGATACCAACAGATCCCAGGCTGTCTTCGAGAAGGAACTGGACAAGGCCCTATCAACTGGGCTGTTGTAGTACTTATATTGGACTTCAAACAGCTAGCACTAATAGCCTGGCTGATCAGGTCAACCACTGAGAGGCCTGGTCTGAGGCCAGGACATGGTGGTGTTGACCCTCAGAACACACTTCAGGCAGACCCCAAATAGGTTTAAAAAAACACGTAAGCAAACACTAGGACATATTTATTAGAAAACGTTTCGGTCCTGGGACCCTGTTCACTTCTTTATAACCAAGGGGTATACCAGACCCCAAGTAGGCCTATTGCTTATGGTATTTGAAACTGTTGAGATAATGGAGATCTCATATCCCAACAAAATCCACTGCCTAGTTGCTGCAATGCCAAAGGTATTACATTCATCATCTTATACCTATAAATGTTAAAAAAAAATACCTGTAACATATCCTTAGTTCCTTTAGCTTCGGTGCATACTGGCCCAGTGATGCCAAAATATCATTGTTGGCACCATGCATCAGGTGTAGAGTAGACAGTTGTGTTAGAGATGACAACCCAGACACCAAGGGACAGGGTACTGCTGCCTACAATAACAAGACCAAATATTTATAATGTAAATGTGCCCTCATTACTTTATGATATATTTTTTTTAATTAAGTAGATTCAGTTAAAACTAATGCTGAGATTACCTTTTATACCTGTTTGCCAAATATTTTTAGCTTCAACTTTTGAATCTGACTGTCTTTCAGTAATTGCATGGAGCAAGTCGATGAAGGATGATGTTCAGCACAACAGTTGATAAAACAAGTGAGCCACTTATAATACAATGGCTGCTGGATACAAAGAAAGTGAAAAAACAAATAATAAATCAAGTATCAGAGTACAAAGTCTATACATGACAGGGCACTGTGTTCCAATGTCCACTTTTCTAGTTCTTTTATTGATTGCCTCACTAAAAAAAAAAAAAAAAAAAAAAAAAATCTTTTGTCTAGTACCCATATCCAATAATTTATGAAGAGCATGTTCTTTTATTTTGGATCATATACTAATGTCCTGAAATGTTTGCCACAGTTCTGTATTTCACTAAATCAACAGACAGCTAATACAAATACATATAGCCTCTCCTCATTTAATGACAGAGTTCCGTTCCTGAGACCACGTCGTTAAACGAATTCGTCGTTAAGTGAGGAGCATACTATAATGGTAGTGAGTTTGTGTCAACCATCTTTGATGTTTTAATGTCACCTTTGCACCATTTATAACATTTCTGGTATATTTTTAAATGCTTATACAGTAGTGTACTGTATATTGAAATAAACAGAATAGAGGAAATCAGCTCTAATATACATTATTTAGGTATGAATACTGGTCAGAGAGCCCGTCGTAAGTCCGAGGCGTCAGCAAACGAGTACGTCGCTAAGTGAGAAGAGGATGTACAGTACATCTAAATAATCTTATTGGTAGCTGATATTTGTGGTTTTCCCTTAAACTTGTCCACGACTATAACAAAATTTAGTAATTTTTTTAAAACAGATTCACATGAAGCCTGATACTTTTAAAGAAAAAAAAAAAAAACTTTTTTTAAATTAACAGAACACACATTATGGTATTGGTTTTTAAACTGTTCTACAGTATTACATTAGAAATATAGACATGCTACTTAACTTATAGTCATGAAAAACAAACCTTTGCAGCAGTTGCAGTTGCCATTTTTATGGTTTCTTCCTGGAAAAGCTTTGAGAAAGAAAAACTGGTTTCCCTGAGTAACTGATGTCGTCTTGGAAAAAGGGAGGCTGTGACTGTGGCAGATGCTGGGTTATCTTTGTCCTCTGTGGTTGCCAGTCCACTTCCATATGGTTCCATCTGTAACCCACAACTTGTTATAAAATTTGCACAATTGACTAATAGACTGAAGTAACAAAATGTCATCAATATATGGCAGGAAGAGGAGGAACAGGCTCAAGATCATCGCCATCATCTCACCTGATTTAGTATGACCTTCAGTGATGTGAGATTGGGACAGCACTCACCAACCACAGTTAACAATTGTCTGGGCAGTACTTGTTCACCACAGTCAATCATTGTCACACTGTTGTCCAGCACAACCTGAAGAATTCCACTATTAGACCACATATGCAGCTTTACTCATAAACTGACAACTATCAACCCCACATTCTTAGATATATCTCTTAAACCAATTCACAGTACATAATACTAAACTGGAATACTTTTTAAACAATACATTTTAACAAAATGAAAAACAAGAAAACAATATTCGATATTTTTTAATTTTCAGAATTTTGTCAAGAAGCTATGAATACAAAAGCATCCCATTTAGCTTAACACAGCTACTGGTAAATGGGAACACTTCTAATCAAATCTTCCTCTCCTATTTACTCTACTGATTGATAACTTTTCATTTACACATCAAAAGAAATCCTTTAGTTGGCTTTATTTTTAAATGATAACTTTCCTTTCTCTCATGTAAAACACTTGGGTGTAATAATGTCAATGACCTATCATTTAGAAAACACAATAAGGCAAATGCCAGGAAGGTCAGAAAAATGACAGGGTAGATAATAAGGAAAACCTCAAACTACTTGTAATGTAACCTATGGAGTGAAGAAACGATATACCTGATAATATACAGTATAAAGAAGAGAAAGGTATGATACCATGATTGGAACAACATACAAATAACCCACACATAGGAGAGAGAAGATTATGACAACATTTTGGTCCGACTTGGACCATGGACAAAGTCACCTTGTGTCATAACTCTCTCTCTCTCCTATGTACTTATTATATTTGTGTAATATATAGTATACATTGAAGATACTTGAGGGCCTAGTCCAAATCTACACACTACCACAATAATGTACTGAAGGGAGCAATATGAGAAAAAATGTAAAACAGACCAGGTAAAAAGCAGAGACAACTGGGGAACAATAAGAGAATACTGTATCAACATCCATAGTCCAAGACAATTCAACCTATCAACACATTTCAGAAACATGCCAAAACAGGTGTAGAAGTTTTCAAGAGGACACTGGACCACTGCCTCTTATCTGCATATTTTATCATAGCTTTAAAAGTACTGTAAGTGACTTAGGCTACATGGATATCTTGGGTTCTTTCCCTTTTTTTTCATTATGTAATCATTAATATAAGACATTCCTGAATGCGAGGGTCTTGGCAAGAGGTGTGGGGCTAAAAGATAAAGAAGCAAATACAAAGTGGGAGTTGTCACAGTTGCTTTTTGCTGATGACACTGTGCTTTTGGGAGATTCTGAAGAGAAGTTGCAGAGGTTGGTGGATGAATTTGGTAGGGTGTGTAAAAGAAGAAAATTGAAAGTGAATATAGGAAAGAGTAAGGTGATGAGGATAACAAAAAGAATAGGTGACGAAAGATTGGATATTAGATTGGAGGGAGAGAGTATGGAGGAGGTGAATGTATTCAGATATTTGAGAGTGGACATGTCAGCAGATGGGTCTATGAAGGATGAGGTGAATCATAGAATTGATGAGGGGAAAAGGGTGAGTGGAGCACTTCGGAGTCTGTGGAGACAAAGAACTTTGTCCATGGAAGTAAAGAAGGGAATGTATGAGAGTATAGTTATACCAACACTCTTATATGGGTGTGAAGCATGGGTGATGAATGTTGCAACGAGGAGAAGGCTGGAGGCAGTGGAGATGTCGTGTCTGAGGTCAATGTGTGGTGTGAATATAATGCAGAGAATTCGGAGTTTGGAAATTAGGAGGAGGTGCGGGATTACCAAAACTATTATCCAGAGAGCTGAGGAGGGGTTGTTGAGGTGGTTTGGACATGTAGAGAGAATGGAACGAGACAGAGTGACTTCGAGAGTGTATAAATCTGTAGTGGAGGGAAGGCGGGGTAGGGGTCGGCCTAGGAAAGGTTGGAGGGAGGGGGTAAAGGAAGTTTTGTGTGCGAGGGGCTTGGACTTCCAGCAAGCATGTGTGAGCGTATTTGATAGGAGTGAATGGAGGCATATGGTTTTTAATACTTGACGTGCTGTTGGAGTGTGAGCAAAGTAACATTTATGAAGGGATTCAGGGAAACCGGCAGGCCGGACTTGAGTTCTGGAGATGTGAAGTACAGTGCCGGCACTCTGAAGGAGGGGTGTTAATGTTGCAGTTTTATAACTGTAGTGTAAAGCACCCTTCTGGCAAGACAGTGATGGAGTGAATGATGATGAAAGTTTTTCTTTTTCGGGCCACCCTGCCTTGGTGGGAATCGGCCGATGTGTTAATAAAAAAATAAAAAAGAAAAAAGTACCTGTAAATTTAAAGATAGCATATATTACTCACCTTAAGAATATCAAGCTTGGCATTTGCCCATCTGTCTGGCTCAGAGCTGGCAAACAGACGCCGGACTAAACGATCTCGAACCTGTCATGTAATTGTTGAAATGAATTAGGTTAACATATACCGTACTTATATACAATTCATCCATATATTTGGCTTGAGCTGACAAAAAAAAAAGGATTAAATGATCTTGAACCTGTTTATATATTTGAAATTAACTTTTTATCATTTATATAAGGAATACCAGAATTAAAAAATACAGTAATACTGTATACTGTAAATTCACTTTCCTCAGTAGTCTACAACTATTGAATTTTAAATAATAAAAAAAACATTTGTTTTGATACTGTAATAGATTTTTTGTACCAGATGAATGTTGTCAATGACCACTCAGAATATCTATATAAGTCCATCCTTCAAGGGGGTGCACCTTGATGCTAGTGGCAGGATCTTATTCTAAAGAACTGGAACTATACTGTCTTCCTGAGAGCAAACTTGATTACCCTCTGCCCTTCCTCTTAACCAAGCACTGTATGACATTATAGGTTTAGTGCTTCTCCTTGAATATGCATGACTACAAGCCCAAATACTGTAATACATTTTCATTATCAGACTGTTAAATATATATCCTTACCTGATCATTAAGAATGCCTGGTAGAATGGATAGCCTGGCAGACACCATTCTTTTCAGTTGGTCTGGAGATGAAACTGGAAGAGAGGATAAGACAATGGAGTGACGGAGGTCTGTGCCTAGGAGATGTGCTAAATGAAGGTCTGCAACCACTGATGCAAGCACAACTCGGAGGCTCAGCTCCTCCAGAGATTCTATGTGGTGTCTTTTCCTTGGAGCCATCTGAAAAAAAAAAAAAATTAATACTGCAGGCTTCAGTTTCAAAATAGAAAGTATTATATTATTTATTTAGTACAGTATATAAGAGGTCTGACTTACCTGGGTAATGGACTAATATTTGTCAAAAGAGAATAAACAGATAACTTAAAGAAAGAACAAGGCAGGTAAATCAAAGAGGTCATATAACACCTGGGGAATGTGAGGTAATCAGGTCTGATCCAAAGTAGTGGAGGTCAACCCCCTCACCCACATCCAGGAACCTTCCTTGTGAGGATAATTTACAGATTCTCCCCCACCATAAAAAACTAACTGAAGTTATAATTCTTAGATAGATTAGGTAGTTATTTTATATTATTGTATGTACTAAATTTTTACAAGGTTGCTAGATTAGTTTTGATTCAAGCTGGTGATAAACGTCCCAGAGATACTCGTAGCCCAGCCAGAGCCAGGAAATAGTGACATCCAAGAGTCTGCTGATTTTGTGGCTCCTCCTGCATGATAGAATGATGATAGATGGACTGACTGGTGTCAATCTACCTCAGTCTAAAGTCAATGAAGTTCAACCAAAGGTTTTTTCTTATTATCATCCTCAAACTACTAGTTGACAGCCTAAGACTACAATCTACTCCATTTCTATTATGCATCTGAAGACCAATGTGAGATGGAATCTACAGGTGTACTCCACTCTCTACAATCTTCTCATACCTGTGTCTGGCTTCTGATCCAAGAGTATTCATGGATGATAATGTTACTTAAAGTGTGAACCTTAGATACAAGGATATATTTGAATGTAAGGAGTACAGTAAACAGTTCAATTTGAAAGGTAGATACCCAATTGTTGATGCATGCTCCAGTTTCCATAAGAGAGCCATCACTCTTAATGATAACAGCAGCACTACCAGATGTACCAGTGGATTGGTGAGCAAAGCCATCAGCATACATAATTTGTGGAAGAGAATGCTGTGTGACTAAGGAATCAATACAACTTAAGGCATCATGCTTGACTTCAAGATGAAGCTTATCTCCAAAAATTCTAAGTCTTTCCAACATGCCTAACTTTCTACCTATCCTGGAATTGAGACTGAACTCAGATTCTTCCAAAGTAATCCTCTTTCCACTCCTTTGCCCTTGTTTAACTCTGGAAACCTGACTTCTTTCCCACAGCAAAATATCTGCAGAGGAAAAAAAAGTCTGATGAATTTCACTTTTGACCATAAGCACCCAGGGGAAAGAATGGATGAACTTTGTTAGTGATGCTCAGGGCACAACAAGACATCCATACATCATCAAGGCTGGTGTAAGCTCTGTAAATTTCATATGAATGTCCTGTCAGAAAAAAAATTCTTTGGACAACATATTCTGATTACTGGCACTTTACATTTTGCAATGTAATAACTGTAAATAATAAAAAAAATTGTTTAGATTTTCAACCTGGAGGGTTTGCCACCCAGGATAATCCAATTAAGTCAGTGCATCATCAAGGATTGTGTGTCTTATTTACATTGGGGTCCTTTAATCTTGTCCCCTAGGATGAGACTCACAACAGTTGACTAACACCCCAGTACCTACTTATTGCTTGGTGAACTGGGACAGCAGGTGTAAGGAAACATGATGACCAACATTTCCACACGTGCCGGAAATCGAACCATGGACACTCAGTGTGTGAGCCAAGTGTGATATCAACCAAGCCACAGGTATGTAGATGCTAGTCGGCTATTGTGACTTACTTCCTGGAGGTTGTTAAATACAACAAACAAGGCACCTACTAAACTCCACTCTAAATGCGTCAAAATTTCAATTTACCTTAAAACTGATAATGAATAACTAGCAGTAATACCTCCCGAATTACTATATGTAAATTATGACCTTTTTTTCTGATACAAAAGCTCACAAACAAACTGTTAACTCAATCATGCAACACTCACGTAGTTTTCTACAAGATAAAGTTATCATTATCATAAGATGACAAACAAAGTAAAGGTATTACCTGAACAACTCTCCTCACATCAACTCAAAACCTCGCATAACTACTCTCACTTTTTTTTATCTACCAAAGACCTAAGTACAGTTCAATGTAACTTCCTAAGCACGCCACTTAGAGAAAAAACTAATAGCAGTCAGGGTTAATCACGTGAAAGAGGAAAATAATGTTTACTTATGTTGGTTCCCGTCGTCTCACGTCTCAGTATTTACATTGAGGAGGACGTGTCCGGATGACTGACTTCAAATACTTTTTTGACCTCTATTATATTCATAATCTTATTTATTTCCTTACAGTAATGCCACAGTTATATACATTATCTTACATTTCGCATATATGTACCTTTACTATTTCAGTATGTCGAAAATGTGTTAAGGGATGCAAGATTTTCTGTTATATTTGATAGATTCGTTAAGCTTTACGGATACAGATACAAATGAAAATATATGTCAATGACTGTTTTTCTAATTTTGGTGAAGTAAATCAAATTAATCATGAATATATATACATAAAAAAACTATAGGTAAAAGAATAAAAAATATATAAAAAAAACTAATTAATGTATATTAATTTAATGTATAATAAAGAAGACTGAAGTTAGTTTACTTTCATTTGATGATGGTTTTCTTTGGTTATGCTCCAGCACACATGATGGTTTTCTTGTTATACGCCAGTACACATGACTGTATAATCCCTGTGGTTTAGCGCTTCTTTTGATTATAATAATAATAATAATCCAGCACACATGATGGTTTTCTTTTGTTATACTCCAGCTCACGCGATGGTTTTCTTGTTATACTCCAGTTCACGCGATGGTTTTCTTGTTATACTCCAGCTCACGCGATGGTTTTCTTGTTATACTCCAGTTCACGCGATGGTTTTCTTGTTATACTCCAGTTCACGCGATGGTTTTCTTGTTATACTCCAGTTCACGCGATGGTTTTCTTGTTATACTCCAGCTCACGCGATGGTTTTCTTGTTATACTCCAGTCACGCGATGGTTTTCTTGTTATACTCCAGTTCACGCGATGGTTTTCTTGTTATACTCCAGTTCACGCGATGGTTTTCTTGTTATACTCCAGCTCACGCGATGGTTTTCTTGTTATACTCCAGCTCACGCGATGGTTTTCTTGTTATACTCCAGCTCACGCGATGGTTTTCTTGTTATACTCCAGCTCACGCGATGGTTTTGAAAATTATTTTTAACTAGAATAAACTCAATAAATTTCTCTAATATTAAGTACATAGTTTTTAAGGACTAGAATAAGCTGCCCCTAATGCCATGGCATGTCAGTGGCTCTCCTTGCACTCAATTTACATTGTAATTTCCCATACCCATGTAACCTGCAATGAAATAAAATTTGTTTGTTTGTTTTGTTTGTTTGTTATACTCCAGCTCACGCGATGGTTTTCTTGTTATACTCCACAGTTCACATGATGGTTTTCTTGTTATACTCCACAGCTCACGCGATGGTTTTCTTGTTATACTCCAGCTCACGCGATGGTTTTCTTGTTATACTCCAGTTCACGCGATGGTTTTCTTGTTATACTCCACAGTCACGCTGATGGTTTTCTTTTTTATCAGTTCATGTTTTCTTGTTATACTCCAGCTCACGCGATGGTTTTCTTGTCATACTCCACAGCTCACGCGATGGTTTTCTTGTTATACTCCACAGCTCACGCGATGGTTTTCTTGTTATACTCCAGTTCACGCGATGGTTTTCTTGTTATACTCCAGCTCACGCGATGGTTTTCTTGTTATACTCCACAGCTCACGCGATGGTTTTCTTGTTATACTCCACAGTTCGCACGATGGTTTTCTTGTTATACTCCAGCTCACACGATGGTTTTCTTGTTATACTCCACAGCTCACACGATGGTTTTCTTGTTATACTCCACAGTTCACACGATGGTTTTCTTGTTATACTCCACAGTTCACACGATGGTTTTCTTGTTATACTCCACAGCTCACGCGATGGTTTTCTTGTTATACTCCAGCTCACGCGATGGTTTTCTTGTTATACTCCACAGTTCGCACGATGGTTTTCTTGTTATACTCCAGCTCACACGATGGTTTTCTTGTTATACTCCACAGTTCACCGATGGTTTTCTTGTTATACTCCACAGCTCATGCGATGGTTTTCTTGTTATACTCCACAGCTCACGGATGGTTTTCTTGTTATACTCCACAGCTCACGCGATGGTTTTCTTGTTATACTCCACAGCTCACGCATGGTTTTCTTGTTATACTCCACAGCTCACGCGATGGTTTTCTTGTTATACTCCAGCTCACACGATGGTTTTCTTGTTATACTCCACAGCTCACGCGATGGTTTTCTTGTTATACTCCACAGCTCACGCGATGGTTTTCTTGTTATACTCCACAGCTCACGCGATGGTTTTCTTGTTATACTCCACAGCTCACGCGATGGTTTTCTTGTTATACTCCACAGCTCACGCGATGGTTTTCTTGTAGATGAATGGTTCAGAGAACCGACAAGTTGTTAAATTAGACACATATGCAACACTTGGGTATCTTTATTGAGAAAACGTTTCGCGACACAGTGGCTTCATCAGTCCAATACAAAAAAGAAAGTAGTAATAAAAGGAGGAGTTTGAGGTAATCAGTCCCTCGGCCTGGAGTCGATGTGTTCAGTCCATCAATCTTGAAGTAAATACAACATAAGGCAAATAGAAGTTGCTTATATACTGTAGACAGGTGAGATGAAGCAGGAGGAGGCAGGTCATAGTGGTATCAACCACTAGTCGAAGTAAGTCCTTGTCCAAAGGTTTGGACAAATGTTGAAGAATCCCTTTGTATCAAGATCCCAAGAAGCGTTGCTGTGGTCAGACAGGATGTAGATGAATGGTTCAGAGAACCTGTCTGACACAGCAACTTCTTGGGATCTTGATACAAAGGGATTCTTCAACATTTGTCCAAACCTTTGGACAAGGACTTACTTCGACTAGTGGTTGATACCACTATGACCTGCCTCCTCCTGCTTCATCTCACCTGTCTACAGTATTTAAGCTCACGCGATGGTTTTCTTGTTATACTCCAGCTTACACGATGGTTTTCTTGTTATACTCCAGCTTACACGATGGTTTTCTTGTTATACTCCAGCTTACACGATGGTTTTCTTGTTATACTCCAGCTCACACGATGGTTTTCTTGTTATACTCCAGCTCACACGATGGTTTTCTTGTTATACTCCAGCTCACGCGATGGTTTTCTTGTTATACTCCAGCTTACGTGATGGTTTTCTTGTTATATTACAGCTTACACGATGGTTTTCTTGTTATACTCCAGCTTACACGAGGGTTTTCTTGTTATACTCCAGCTCACATAATGGTTTTCTTGTTATACTCCAGCTCACACGATGGTTTTCTTGTTATACTCCAGCTCACACGATGGTTTTCGTGTTATAGTCCAGCTAACACGATGGTTTTCTTGTTATACTCCAGCTCACACGATGGTTTTCTTGTTATACTCCAGCTCACACGATGGTTTTCTTGTTATACTCCAGCTCACACGATGGTTTTCTTGTTATATTCCAGCTCACACGATGGTTTTCTTATTATACTCCAGCTCACACGATGGTTTTCTTGTTATACTCCAGCTCACACGATGGTTTTCTTGTTATACTCCAGCTCACACGATGGTTTTCTTGTTATACTCCAGCACACACGGTTGTTTTCTTTCATACTCCAGGACACACAATGGTTTTCTATCATACTCCAGGACACAATGGTTTTCTATCATATACGAACTTTTGTAAACAACGAAGTGACATCAATCAGTCATAGGGAATCTGCAAATACCTTTGTAACTTGTCATGATTGTGACCATCTGAGTTCATTACCTTTGTAACTTGCTCAGCTATCAAACTTTGAGGTCCAGTCCCTGGACCCATTATGTACCTCTGTAATCTTTTGACTACCGCCCACAGGATGGGTATGGGGTGCATAATAAAGATATCAATCATCATCATCAGTCATAGTGCTTAGTGACTAAATCAGTATTATTTTTAACATCAAAGTTGGAAACTTTGTCAACAATTAGGCTCAACATCTCTATTAGAAATTTAGATAATTTGTAGTTAACTGAGCCTGCGAAGCTAATTATGGGTCTGGTTGGATTACCTAGATTTTGTTTTGACTAATCTATACATATATATGGTAACGATGGGTTGGTGGTCATAGATTTTTTTTAATTAGTTCATCTTTGCCTTTCAACAGTCGTTTTATTTGTTATTAACCGAGTCTAAGGGATTCTTTCTAAGTTTGGAATAAGTATCTCTATGATATAAGATTATTCATTTTGCCATGGTAAAATGAATAATACATAGCTATATGCTAAGGACGAAAATATTTGAAGGTAAGTAATGTGTAAGTAAGTAATGTGTTTACTGTATATGATTTTTTTTAGGCCTAGCTCTACTGCTCACTTAATATGATAGTGTAAACATGTTATCAGGCTTTGATATGCATTTAAAAGTAAAAAAAAAGGGGGAGAGAGAGAGAGAGAAAAAGAAGGGGAAATAAAAAAAAGAAAAGAAAAAGAAAAGAAAAAAAAACAGAGGCAAGCGAGGTTTCACTTTACAGCAGTAGCCCAGAAACACCTGCTGTATAAGCAGGGCCCTCCTGTAAATGTATAGTATTAAAGTAACCACGAACATTATATGTGTGTGTGTCTAATTTGTAAACTTGATTATATCATCAGTTGTATACAACACCAAGAACACCAATTCAGCTAACTAGTTTTTTCTGAATAACTTTGTTACCTTGCTTACATCACGTAAAATCTTTAGAACCACCGGTTTCTGTTAGATAACACAGGCATACATACCCATTAAGGTTGTCATTCTTTTGCATTATACTATTACTAATTCTATATTGTTTAGCAGGTTTTCTGCTTACCTAATTCCTAGTGTATTAGATTATACCAAATGTTGGATTAACAGTTTTTTTTTCAGATTCTTGATAGCCTTAGACACGCCACTGATGTGTCGACACGAAGTTAAGAATCATGTCCACTGGTGTAATGTGCCTTCCCTCTTCCTCGTGTGGAGAAGCCAAACACTAAAACAATTCCTTGGATGTGGATTAATGATACAACTTTATCCTCACCTCGTCTGTATGGACCACCAATGCCAACTTCAACCTGGATAGGAATAAATGATAGGAATAAATTTGGAAGTCATTACGCTTGAAGTATGAGGCCTCATACGTATTTAGTGTTAATGGTTATGTTCCCCCTTTTTAATCATTTAATTTTTTCAGAGAATAAGAAGATTGGTTAACTTCACTATAACCTTTTCTCTACAGTCTCTTAATCCATCTTACTCATAATGAAGTGTGTCAGCATCATCTGGCAGACTTCACTGTGGTCCACACAACCTACCTATGGCACATGTATACTCAAATATAAAATATGTCGATCATGTATTAATATTTACCATGTTCGTGTAATCATTAATATATACGTAGTGAAGTAATCTGTACAATAGGTTGGTCACTGGTAGTTTAGGAAAAATAACCATTGTAGCAATAATAGCCTAATAATCCTAACACTGAAATGCTAACATGGCAGCCATAATAATTTTAACCATAGTGCAAGTGCCTCATCCAGCCAGCAATGCCTTGTTTCTTACCAGCAATGCCTCGTTTCGTTTCTTACCAGCGGTGCCTCATTTCGTTTCTTACCAACGATGCCTCGTTTTATTTCTTACCAGCGATGCCTCATTTAGTTTTTACCAGCGATGCCTCATTTAGCTTTTTACCAGCAATGCCTCGTTTCATTTCTTACCAGCGATGCCTAGTTTCATTTACCAGCGATGCCTCGTTTCATTCCTTACCAGCGATGCCTCGTTTAGTTTCTTACCAGCAATGCCTCGTTTAGTTTACCAGCGATGTCTCGTTTCTTACCAGCGATGCCTCGTTTAGTTTCTTACCAGCGATGCCTCGTTTAGTTTCTTACCAGCGATGCCTCGTTTCATTTCTTACCAGCGATGCCTCGTTTCATTTCTTACCAGCGATGCCTCGTTTAGTTTCTTACCAGCGATGCCTCGTTTTGTTTCTTACCAGCAATGCCTCGTTTAGTTTACCAGCGATGCCTCGTTTCATTTCTTACCAGCGATGCCTCATTTAGTTTCTTACCAGCGATGCCTCGTTTAGTTTCTTACCAGCGATGCCACGTTTAGTTTCTTACCAGCGATGCCTCGTTTCTAGGCATTGATGTCACCGAAGACATGCCTTATGATATAGAACGGTTTTCCTCTTAAACTCCATCACAGACGATGGTTTTTATGGCATATGCCATCACAAGATGGTTTTCTAGGTTTTTTTCACAATGTTTTTCATATTCCGTCATTCAAGATAATTTTCCTACCTGGAGTCTACCTGGAGAGAATTCCAGGGGTCAACGCCCCCGCGGCCCAGTCTGTGACCAGGCCGCCTGTTGGACCAGAGCCTGATCAACCAGGCTGTTACTGCTGGCTGCACGCAGTCCAACGTACGAACCACAGCCAGGCTGATCAGGTACTGACTTGAGGTGCCTGTCCAGTGCCTGCTTGAAGACAGCCAGGGGTTTGTTGGTAATCCCCCTGATGTATGCTGGGAGGCAGTTGAACAATCTTGGGCCCCTGACACTTATTGTGTTGTCCCTCAATGTGCTAGTGGCACCCCTGCTCTTTATTGGGGGGACGTTACATCGCCTGCCGAGTCTTTTGCTTTCGTAGGGAGTGATTTTTGTGTGCAAGTTTGGTACTAAGCCCTCGAGAATTTTCCATGTGTATATAATAATGTATCTCTCCCGCCTGCGTTCTAGAGAGTACAGGTTTAGGAACTTCAAGCGTTCCCAGTAGTTGAGGTGGTTTATCACACTTATGCCTCTTCCGGCCAGTGATGCCTCTTCCATCCAGCGATGCCTCTTCCGGCCAGTGATGCTTCTGGCCAGCAGTGCCTCTTCCGGTAAGCAATGTCTCTTCCAGCTAGCGATGTTGCTTCCGGCCAGCAAGGGTTGGGTGTAGGGGTTTATGCAGCTGGCTCACAGTGTCACGCACGCCTGTGGCTTACGCCGTTTATAAAAAGCACGTGAATTTAACCCAGGGTGGCTTGAATAACCCAGGATAACACAGGGATGGTATTATCACTCAGAACAGCGATACACTGAAATACAAGGACAATATAAATGCGTGACTCATGTGGCTTACTTCTCAGACAGCTGGGTGGCTTGCTGGCTTAACCTTTCACACAGGTTGACTGGCTTGGAATCTTGTAACAAATTAGCACAGCTAGGGAGAAGCTGGCTTAAGCCTAGGCTGACATAACTGGTGGTGGCTTAGTTTGGCACTCTCCCCTCACAAACTGGCTTACTCGTTCAGAATTTGCAAAACCCGGGTCATCCCCTCGTAGGTTTTAACAAATTAACAGATGAGGCACTTAGCTGATATTGTAGATATTGCTTGGATGTAGATAGCTGGCATTGTGGTCTCTGGCGGCTTGTAGGAATCTATCTCTCTATAACACTGTAATCGATAGAAATTACGGGCCCTCTGCTGGCAAAGGACACTCCTTGTAGGATGATTACAGTATATTTACGAGTCTGTGAGAGGAGGTGTACCCACACCTCTTGCCTGAGTGTAGGTCTATCGCGTAGTGAGAGTGATGCCCAGGAGGGTGCCCCTCACTTGAGCGGGTATTGTGACGTCACACACAAAGGGACCAGCTGTATAAGCTAAGATGAATACTAATACACTACACAAGTGTATTTATGATACTGACACACCACTTCCAGCTAGCGATGCCTCTTCTAGGTGTTCATAGTTTTTCATTATCACAAATGTCAAATATAGTGATCATGTATTCATATATATTATATAGGTATAATGATTAATATATATTTGTGATGTAATCTATTTAATAGGCTACCTCTTCCAGCCAGCAATGCCTCCAGCTAGTGGTGCCTCTTCCAGCCAGCGATGCCGCTTCCAGCCAGCGATGCTGCTTCCGGCCAGCGATGCCTCTTCCGGCCAGCGATGCCTCTTCCAGGTGTTCATAGTTTCTTTCATTATCAAAAATGTCAAATATAGTGATCATGTATTCATATATATTATATAGGTATAATGATTAATATATATTTGTGATGTAATCTATTTAATAGGCTACCTCTTCCAGCCAGCAATGCCTCTTCCAGCCAGCGATATCGCTTCCGGCCAGCGATTCCTGTTCCTGTCTGTGCTTATATTTTCGTTATCATGAATGTCAATACTGTGTATTGATATATGTAGGTATAATCATTAATATATATGTTGTGATGTAATCTAATAGGTTAGTTATCCATAGTTAGAAATAAATATAACCTTAATAACCCTTATGTCTATTTTCCAGCCATCAGTGCCTTTTCTCCTGCCAGCAATTCTTTGCAGCCAGCTATGCCTTTTTTCCTGTAATGTCATTTCTCCATTTTTTTCCAGGCAGTAACACCTTCCAACCAGCAACACCTTCCAGATATCAATGTGTTTCTCAGCCAATAATGCCTTTTTTTCCTAGTTTCACAGGTTCCAATAAACAGCATGGGTTCCAATTAGAGACAGTCCAGGAAGAAGCTCAGTTTCCACTTAGTAATGTTCAAGTGTCTAGTGATGGTTAACATGAGTGTCAGTGTTTGAGTGTGAGTTTGGCATGCCTAGTATGGGCCAGTATGCCTACTGTATTGCTCATTTTTTGTATGTTGTGTTCCGGTCAGTGAAGTGGGTGAGTTTCAGTCGACACAGAGATATGACTCATCTAGTCACAGGAGTTTTATCCTATTTCATAACCAGGATGATGTTTTTGTATCACTCTGTATACAGTATGGGCTTGTGTACTTCATCGTATACAATAGTTATATTCCATCACACAGGATAGTATTGTGTTGTATCATACCATAGTTTAACTGCCATATTGTGAATGGTTGTCATGTATTCCATTATATATTTTGATTATATTCTATCACAAATGATGGTTTTAACAGAATATTCCATTAAAAGATGGTTTTTCCCTGTTATTTTCCACCATAGAATGGCTTTCCTGTCATTGCCTTTTATTTTGTAATGCAAGATAGTTTTTCCTTGAATGTTTTATCACACAGGATGGTTTTGCTCAATATTCCAACCAACAAGTGAAGAAGTGTGTCAGACTCAACTGGGAGACGTATGGACCAGGTATCCTACCTGGATACGTGGTCTGTGGACCAGGTATCCTACCTGGATACGTGGTCTGTGGACCAGGTATCATACCTGGATACGTGGTCTGTGGACCAGGTATCCTACCTGGATACGTGGTCTGTGGACCAGGTATCCTACCTGAACCACCTATATGTAATGTATATCAGCTAACATTATTTTAGTTTTGTATTTAAAAATTAATATATTATAGTTGTGTATCAGTGTAACTGGTTCATTATCAATGTATAATAATCATAACAGTAATTATAGCAATATTGACAATAACAGTAATAAACATAATTTATGTACTATACTAAGCAATGCAGAAAAGTGTTTCAGATATCCCTGCCAGCAATACATCTCCCTGCCAGTGATGCCTCTTTCTGCCAGTGATGCCTCTCCCTGCCAGAGATGCCTCTCCCTGCCAGTGATGCCTCTCCCTGCTAGTGATGCCTCTCCCTGCCTATGATGCCTCTCCCTGCCAGTGATGCCTCTCCCTGCCAGCAATGCCTCTCCTTGCCAGTGATGCCTCTCCTGGGAGTGATGCTTCCATCATAGATGCCTCTCCCTGCTAGCCATGCCTCTCCCTAACAGTGGTGCCTCTTGCTGCCAGTGATGCCTCTCCCTGCCAGTGATGCCTCTCCCTGTCAGTTATGCCTCTCTCCCAGCAAAGGCTCACCCTCTCAGTGATGCATCTCCCTGCCAGTGATGCGCCTCCCTGACAGTGATGCCTCCCTGCCAAAGATGCCTCTCCTTGCCAGTGATGCCTCCCTGCTAGTGATGCTTCTGGCTGCCAGTGATACCTCTCCCAGCCAGTGATGCATCTCCCTGCCAGTGATGCCTCTCCCAGCCAGTGATGCCTATGTTTCATCAGCGGATGGTTTCCTTCAATACAGGTGAAGAAATGTGTCGAACTCAACTGTGAGGCATGAGTATAGTCCACATAATCAACCTTATCACCTATATGCTCAAATACCAGGTAATGTATATGAACCAACTTGAATTATTTTATAATTTAGTTTACTAATGAATGTATCCATGTTATAGGTTTATTATCGATAATCTATAATAATCATAATAGTAATTACAAATACAAGGTTAACCATAATACAATTACTATAACTAGCAATGCAATGAAGTGTTTCAGGTAGACAGCAGTGTGTTCCTGTTTCTGATGCCTCTTCAGCCAGCAGTTCTTCATCCAGCCACTGATGCCTCTGCCTATTCTAAATACATAACTGATAAGCACTTAAATTTGTTTTAATTGAAACATACTTGGCTAAAATATTGGGTATCCTAAATAACTCATAAAAGTATATAATCCACATTATATATATTTTTTAAACTCGCTTTAAGTCAGTTAAGTCATTACAATTATCAGATAATTTTCAAGTACTTCTTTATCCCAGTAACTTGCTTACCTATGACCAAGATCCTGAACTTGTTAGGTGTGTAATCTTTTGACTACTGCCCATAGGGTGAGTATGCGGTGCATAACGTTATTTAACTAACAGCCAGTGATTAGTCTTCCCGCTAGTGAGGACTGTTCCTGCTAGCGATTCCCCTCTCCAACCAGCAATACCTTCTGGTCAGTACCACATTTTATTACTGTAAATACACCTAACCACTTAAACGTGTTAAAATTCAACCATACTATGCTAAAATAATGGATATTTGAAATTCATGACAATATACAAGCTATATTATGATATTTTTTATGACTTAATTCATGTGTGTTTAAACTTGCAATGTTATTTCCAGCAGATTAACTTGCAAAACATTCATTACCACTTACCTGTTTAGCTCTTGCCCAGTTCCTGACCTATTTTGTATCTTTAAAGTATTTTGACTACAACCCACAGGATGAGTGGAGGTTGCATGACATAGCTACTGAACTAACAAGTGACATTTCTTCCAGCCAGGGATGCTACCACCAGCAGAAGATGCCCGTGTTCCTGCCACAGATGTCTGTTCCTGCTAGCTAAGCCTGCCCCTATGTTCATACTTTATCTGTCATATTTTCACACAGGATGGTTTTCCTGTTATACTTAACCTAGCAGGATGGTTTCCTTAACTACATCCTACAGATAATGACATCTGCCAGATGAGGCTGGCAGACTTCAGTATGGTCCACATAACCTACCTAGGTCACCTATAATATGTGCTCTCATACCAAATATATTGATCATGTATTAATATTCAATGTTAGTATAATCATTAATTATACGTAATGATGTAATCTATATGAGGTTGGTCATCGATAGTTTATAAAAATTGTAATAATTGTAGCAATACTAGTACTAACAATACTAAAACTAACAACCATAATAAACAAAAATAACCAGAGTACAAATGCCTCATCCAGCCAGCGATGCCTTGTTTTTTGCCAGCGATGCGTTGTTTCTTACCAGTGATGCCTTGTTTTTTGCCAGCTATGCTTTGTTTCTTGCCAGCAATGCGTTGTTTCTTGCCAGTGATGCCTTGTTTTTTGCCAGCGATGCCTTGTTTCTTGCCAGCGAGGCCTTGTTTCTTCCAAGCGATGCCTTGTTTCTTGCCAGTGATGCCTTTTTTTTTTTGCCAGCGTTGCCTTGTTTCTTGCCAGCGATGCCTTTTTTTTGCCAGCAATGCCTTTTTTTGCCAGCGATGCTTTGTTTCTTGCCAGTGATGCCTTGTTTCTTGCCAGCGATGCCTTGTTTCTTGCCAGTGATGCCTTGTTTCTTGCCAGTGATGCCTTGTTTACCAACAAAGCCTTGTTTTGAACCAGTCCTCGCAGACATACTGACTTGGGCTATCATGGGTGGCTAACCCTCTTGGTTAAAAATCCGAACAAATCTTACCCTACAGGTATTGAAGTCTATCATCAGTCTGAGCTGAGAGAAAATGTCTAACATAATTCGGTGGTAAAATTGTATTTTTATCATAAAAACAATGTTTGATGTGATGAATGTTGCATCAACAATGAATCAGTGTTTCAACTAATGATACTGTGTTCCAGGTAACGATGCAGCCTAGTGTTCCAGGTAACAATGCAGCCTAGTGTTCCAGGTAACAATGCAGCCTAGTGTTCCAGCTAGTGATGCAGCCTAGTGTTCCAGGCAGTGTTAAAGCCAGTGATGCAGGCTAGTGTTCCAGCCAGTGATGCAGCCTGGACCCCATAAGTTATCCTTCACTACCCAGAAGACTGAATAAACTTTCACTGTTACCTGTTTATCATTCACCCAAACTAAAAAAAAATCAATTGAAAAAGAGTATCAGTGTTTAATACTGACACGGTTAATGAGCTATAATACAGTATAGAGTAAAAAATTTACATTAAATGTTGATGCTGTTTTGATAATGTTGCCCATCAAGGGAGAGGTGCCTTGATGCCTGGGAAAGGCTGTTGATTCAAGTTAATTAATAAATTTACGTCTTGAATCAAACCTGATTCTCCCATTTCCCAGCCTCTTTATAACCCTGGGGGTTTAGAGCTACCTAATATTACTTTTTAAAGTGATTATTTTGAGGACACAAGTAACCTCTCCGTTCGGAAGGATGAGTCCAAGTATGTAAATTATGATAATTTCGAAAATAAAGGCGCACACATGCTGGATGGGGCATTCACAATTTATTTTATGGAAATTGTATTTTTTAATTTCTTCAATTTTACATTTATGGGGGGAGCACAAAATCCATCGGGAGTCATAGCACCTAGGTGAATGTAAGGCATTTAGGCTTGATTCAAAGAAGTGGAGTGCAGGTACAATTCCTTAGATCAAGATAGCCTCATCAGCATTAGTATGAAGCTGAATCATTCTCATGCTTCAGCTTCATATTGTTCCAGAATATGGAGCTGAACTCTTCTTCAGGCTGAGGGACTGATCACCTCAAACTATTTCTTCAAGATTGATGGACTGATTACATCATCTTTGCTTTGCCACTACTGCTGCCTACTATCCCTTCTCTGTATCTGACTGAAGAAGCCTACCATGTAGGCAAAATGTTTCAACAATAGATACCAAAGTGTTGAACATGTTTTACTCACCAACTTATCAGAATTTTACACCATTTTCAAGATCTTTAAGTCTTCAGGACAAGTTTCTCATAGCAGTTAATTATCAGCAGCGTTATGGTGCTTACACTACTGCATGTTACTAGCAACTAATATGTCTGCTTAAGCTATCAATCAGGACTAATCAAGGATTAGGCTGACCCCCCAGAATCCATGACAAGTACATAACAGGTAATGTTTCAGCACCTGTGTGGGGCAATCTAGAGGTGTAATTACTACTAGTTTTGTAGTGCATTATAATGTTATTAGGTTAACCAAAACTTTTGCTGGCATGTGGAAGTTAACTTAATTATAACCCATCAACTTGTACGTATAGTTGAGTGCAGAACATTTTGTCTTAGCTAACCAAATAATTTAAGTACAGTATAAATCTGCGACTGGTTTCAATGTTTTTTTTACCCTTGCACCCAGGTCTGGGACCAAACTGTATAAGCTGTATCATGTACTTGTAGAAATAAATATTATTATTATTATTCTGAACTTCCAATTTGACTGCTTGTTCACTCAAGCTATTACTGCCAGTGAACTGCAGGCATACATATTACAGAACTCACAATAAACTGCTAAACCCAGCAGGCCTACATAGCTATCCCACAATGGCCAATCTGGCACACTTAGCAGGAAGTGTTCCATCTTTCTCTAAAATAGAAATCACTATCCTTGTATACTGAGTTTTTTCTACTCTAAATCAAACATATAAAATGGTAAAAACTATTATATTGGCAAAAAGCACTACACCTGTATGGGTCATCATACAGTACAAGGATTGTCAGAAATAAGGAACACTGCCAATTACACTCAATTTTATTGTGATGACAACAGTTACCCAAGGTAAGTAGGCATATATAAAGGGCTGTTGTATGACAAGTAATTAGCTCCTTGCATCTGTCAACCACAATCATTCACTTTACATGATGTTTCTTAAAAAGACTTAAGAGCTGAGTATACTATGCTCCATAAGCAATAAATTCATAATATTAAGGCCATTTCTGAGTAAGGTTATGGTGTTTGCACATTAAGACATTAATGTTTGTATCTCTCTTAAGTACAAAACATAGAAATGTGGTAACTCAAACAAGCCCAAATATACATAAACAGAAGAAATTCTATGTAAGGCATTGCGCTGTATAGCTGTTGGCATTGTAATGAAAAAGAAGTACTATTTACAAAAGGTTGTATCCAGTCCTATGGTCACATGAATTTTTTTTTATATCTGCTAGTGAATACGTGTAAATGTCAATGAATTGGCAGTAAAATTAAAATGTAATGATTAATAATCCTACATTAGTGTCAAAGGCATCTTCAAGCATATGCATACAAATGGCTCAAAGATATCCATTAAATAAAATCTAAATGTGAAGTCCAGATACACAATACCTCCCCAAATTACTACAGTACCATAAATATATATTTACCAGACATGTCTTATAAATGTCCTAATTATTACATTCATGGGGAAGCACTAAACCTGTAGGGGCCATACAGGGCCTTGGGAATGGAAGGTAATCAGGTTTGATTCAAGGGAAGAGCTCCATTTCCTTGGATTAGGAGCTTTTTACCAATATCAAGGCATCCCATAAAGTGAATGTATAAGCTACCTGTCTGAAATATGATTTTTTTAGGCCTTCAAAAATGCAGAATGGGCCATTTTCTGATTCTTTGTTGCATGTTTTAATGTCCTTTTGATATAGTAAAAAAATTCAAGCAGTTATTTTGTTAGCTTTAAACTGCAATAGGGTCATTAAGGCCTCAATTCACAAGTACACTAACATCAAGAATCCCTAAAATTGGTATTAAAGAATGTGAATGTATGTGTATGTGTGTGTGTGTGTGTGTGTGTGTGTGTGTGTGTGTGTGTGTGTGTGTGTGTGTGTGTGTGTGTGTGTGTGTGTGTGTGTGTGTGTGTGTGTGTGAGTGTCAGAGAGAGAGTTTGTCAATAAAGTTAGGAATCCCTAACTTGTCAATAAAGTTAGGGATCCTTAACCTAACCTTGTCAACCCTGTGCAAAAAAAAAAAAAAAGACAAGAGTGAGTGTTGAAAAACCCCTTTTCCTGTATACATTACTAAATTGCAAAAGAGAAACTTTAATTTTTCTTTTTAGATCACCCTGCCTTGGTGGATATGGCTCTGGGTCTTTGAAAAATAAAATTATTAGTTTTTTTATATCATGCTGGCCATCTCCCACTCAGGCAGATTGTGTAGGAGAAAGAGAGATTACTTTCCAGTGGAAGTAGGCCTTAGACAGGGATGTGTGATGTCACCATGGTTGTTTAACATGTTTTTAGATGGGGTTGTAAAGGAAGTAACTGCCAGTGTGTTGGGGAGAGGTGTGGGATTAAAATATACAAAATCTAATACATGGGAGTTATCACAGTTACTTTTTGCTGATGATACTGTGCTTTTGAGAGATTCTGAAGAGAAGTTGCAAAGGTTAGTGGAAGAATCTGGGAGGATGTGTAAAAGAAAAAAGCTGAAAGTGAACATAGATAAGAGCAAGGTGATGAGGGTAACAAGAGTTAGGTAATGAAAGATTGAATATCAGATTGGAGGGAGTATGGAGGAAGTGAATGTGTTCTGATATTTGGGAGTGGACCTATCCGATGGGTATATGATGAAAGACGAAGTGAACCATAAAATTTTTGAAGGAAAAAATGTGGGTGGCATATTGAGGCATCTATGGAGACAAAGAATGTTATCCATGGAGGCAAAGAGGGGAACGTATGAGAGTATAGTGGTGTCAACACACTTATATGGATGTGAAGCTTGAGTTGTAAATGTTGCAACGAGGAGAAGGTTGGAGGGAGTGGAGACAAGTATTTTTTGGGCCCTGACAAGTTGTTAAAGTGTGAGCAAGGTAATATTTTGTGAAGGGATTCAGGGAAACCGGTTAGCCGGACTTGAGAAGTATAGTGTCTGCACTTTAAAGAAGCAGTCTGGGATATCTGCTGTTTGGAGGGACAGCTTAACTGTCATATATGCACGCCTCTGGCAAGACAGTGATAGTGTGAATGATGGTGAAAGTGTTTTTTTAGGGGGGGGGGGTCGCCCTGCCTCAGTGAGAAGCAGCCAGCGTGTTAAAAAAATATATACATGTACACACAGATACAAGATTTCTTGATGTATATTCAGTGAGATGCACATCTATTGGTATATATACTGTAGTATATGAACACTAATGCACACACCTTTTGTTGTATATACACATTTTAGTATACATACCCAAAAATTTCAAACACAACCATTCTGAAACTGTCACATTCTAAATAACAATTACAGTAAACTCAGGAAACTTGTAGTTGCACATACACTATTCTGAACAAGAAAGAGTAACTTGATATTTAAAATGTGACAAGTGAAAACAAGAAAATTCATTATCTGTTGTTAAACAATAATACAACAATACTTAATTACAATCTTACAGTTCAATACAACAGAACAATAATACTTAAACAAAAATGTATAAAAATACCTTAAGAAACTTTCAAAACACCAGTTTGATTTTAAAGTATTTCTGTACTATCAAGCTATGTATAATGAATCTCAACATGCTTTAATTATTCAAGTACGTAATAATTACTTTCCCTTTCAAAAATTACACAACTGCAAAATACAACTTAATCAGTTTATAGTGATTAATATATTCACATGGAAGAGTTAAACCTGTCAGCGGCCGTATATTATGATCACATTCATGGAAAACGCTAAGCCCATATAGGTTGCACAGCGCTGTACAGTTTAGGGGGAGAGATGAAACAGACGTTTTGAGTAACAAACATTGGCAGAAGGTTGGATACAGAGGATGAAGCAAATCAGTGTCAGTTAAGATAGCAAAGTCTGGGTCTATAACAAAGATGGGGCTGTCAAGAGAGGAGGGCAGACAAGGTAAGCCTAGCAGTGCATTGGAAAAAGTGTCTGAAATGAAGTTAGCCCATGATCTCCAATGAACAGGGCCATCTATCAAAATATAATACTACTGTGTATTGGAATGTCAGGGTGACCTGACAATTATTGCAGTGGTGCAGTGCCCCCTCATCACACAACAGTTTATACTGAAAAGTTAATAAATATACTGAAGAGTCGGCAATTTAGGTTCAACTTGCTAATTTTAAATAAATTTTATTTAAATGGTGTATGCAGGGTACACAGTTTTTACCAACTCTATTTCCTAATTTCATTATATGGCAGAGTAGCCTGCATAAAATCTTCCATCACAGCCTTAGTGGATATTTTAATACAGGTATTCACTAGAAGTGCTAAACCTGTAAGGGTCATATAGCACCTAAACAATGAGAGGTAATCATGTTTGATCTGAGGAAAGGGATGGTAACACTTAAATAATTTGGGTGAGACCTTCACTATCATCAACATTCCTTACCGGCATTTAACCTTTTATGTACGTATATGGAGTTAAGTGAAAAGCATCACCACTATACCTTGAGATGTCATTACAACCAACTTTCCCATGGGGGAGGCACTTGCCACAAAATGAAATTTTTTATTTCTGTTGATATTGTGCCAGTGGTAGTACTAACTTTCTGTGATGGTGCTAATTGTCAGTTATACAACACTGTAGAAAGTAATACTATACTTAATCTTTTTTGTTTTGCCTCTAATAAGGAGTATGACTAAATAATTCCTTTTTTTCTGCTTTATTAAACTGATTTATTGGGTAAATCCTATATCCTTTTCATTCTGACTATTGCTTGGCATTACATAGGCATCTTATTAGGGGTATTAATACAACAAATTTGTGGGGAAGTGCTAAACCCATAAGGATCATATAGCACCTGGGACTGGACAGTGGTGGTGTTGGAGGGGGGCCTTCAGCTCCTGCCAAAATTCCCTGAGCCTCCCGTCCTCCAATAAAAATACAATAATGCTGCTTCAAAAGTCTCCTAGCCCCCCTCCAAACCAGATAGCCACCCCTAAGCATCCCCCTAGTATATAGACAGCCTCTCCTCACTTAGCGATGTACGCATTTACCAATGATGACAGACTTATGATGAGCTCTCTGACCAGTATGCATACCTAAATAATATATATTAGAGCTGATTTCCTCTATTCTGTTTATTACAATATATGTACAGTACACTACTGTATGCATACCTAAATAATATATATTAAAGATGATTTTCTCTATTCTGTTTATTACAATATTCAGTATACTACTGTATAAACATTTAAAAATATACTAAAAATGTTATAAATGGTGCAAAGGTGACATTAAAACAATATGAAAGATGGTTGACACAAACCCACTACCGTTATAGTATGCTCCTTGCTTAGCAATGAATTTGTTTACCGACGTGGTCTTAGGAACGGAACTCTGTCATTTAGGAGAGGCTGTATTCCAGCACCACTCCTGAGAATAAGAAAGGTGTAGGTTTGATCTGAGGAAGTGTAGTATCATTCCAATTCCTTCAGTCAAGAGGTCTTCACCAATCTCAAGGTTACCTCCTCGATGGGATACGAGAAGTGTACTGTACAGCATTTGTCGTTTTAACAACATTCGGCAAAAAAGTGTTCAAATGTTGATGACTTTACTTTATATCCATGATATAAAGTAAAAAAAAAATAAGGAAGATACAAATGAAGGAAATGCTACAGAATGCACACTTACCAGCCACAAAACAATTATGTCGCAATAAATACAGCCTCTGTGGGGAAAAAACAACCTTTTTAAAACTCCATTTTTTCTTTTTACTACACTAACTATTTCCCACTAAGGTGTTGTGAGTAAGAAGGAAACATTCACTACTGCTCCTTATCCAGTTGTGTTTACCACACCTGCACAAACATCACAACTCAAATGACTCCTAACTGCAGCATCTCTACCTTAGGAAGTAGCAGTGTGTCAGTCATGGAAAGTACTAAACCCATGTGGGTCATTTATCACTACATGGCAAGCACAAGGAGGGTGGTAGAGAGAAAGAGGCTAAGTGTTAAGGAAAGATAAGAACAATTTACAGTAAAAAATATATGCTGTCCTGTGTTACTTAAATTCAGTAATATTCCAGCCCATATAATAAACAGGCATAAAAAGAAATGAAATTTCAATATTTTAGAAAATATAATACATTTTATCTGCAAACTATAAAAAAAAAAAAAAACTGGCTTTAAAATGTCTAATTTAAATGTTGAGCAGCTTTCCTTTACTGTAACCTAAATTCTTAATAGTACTTTAACAATGATCTTATAGTTGTACTTGACTGAGATAATGGTGGTGGTTGTTCATCAGGAAACGAGAAAGTCTCTCTTTATGAGTATCTTTGATGATCAGTTAAGTTGTTAAGCATTTGCTGCTGTACCAGAAATAGGTTTTCCATCCCAATTAAATATCAAGGGATCACCACATAGTAGTCTTAATTTATTATCCCAAGATAATTGCTCCCACTACAAGCACATTTACACTGATATTGCCACTGAATTTACAACTGAACCATCTGTATTATTAATACATTCATGTAAAGCACTAAACCTGTAAGGGTCATATGGTGCTTGAGAATGGGAGGTAATCAAGTTTGATCTAAAGGAGAGGGTAGCCCTAATTCTCTGGATTAAAAGTCTTCACCAGCAACAAGATACCCTGGAAGGGTAAATCATCTTAGACAATTGTGAAACACTTTTCCCAGAAAAATCTTTGTCCTATCTAATTTGACTAGTTTCTATAGATAAATCATTTCACAATTGTCTAATGCCAACTAATCGTTTCCATATCTATAGTGCTCATCAATAAAGTAACATGGCCCCAACTAAAACCATGGCCACAAAACAGGTTATCTCTCGCTTTTAAGGACATCCTTCAACTGTTCAGGAAGTGTTTAACACATATTCTTCAGGGTGTCATGGGACAAATTCCCCCATGATTCATGGATGATGTCTTTAAGCTGTGAGATTGGGCAGATATCCTTTACCCAGTAGATCTGTCTGTATTACAGCCCAGAGATTCTCAATTATGTTCAAGGCTGGGTATTATCCTGGCCAGTGATCAAAGAAGGGTACCTCACAGGCACAAAGCCAATGAACAACAGATTTTGTGGTGTGGCAAGCAGCACTGTCTTGCATGAAAACTTTACATCACACTGCATAAAAGATTCAAACAAATGATAACAGAGCACTTCTAGGTACATTATTACAGTTAACATTAGTGGGGGCATGATTCCCTTGAGGAACAAACAGAACCAGATCCTCACTGGACACTAACACACATCGGTGGGTTCTACTATTTTCATAGTTTGATGATCTGCCTTATGTAATCCAATGACTTACTCCTGTCAATATTAATTCATCAACAGGCAAAAATGGCCAATAATCTCAGCCCTCAAGCTCACATGATGCAGGAGTACTACGGACACAAAACTATCCATCACACAAGCCTGAAAGGCCCTTAAGATCCGGCCAGTAAGTAGCTTTAGGAAATCTTGAGACTTCCAGCTTTTTGTCTCATTGACAAACTTACCACGGTAGGGTATTACTTTGGACACTGAATTATGCCGAGTGCCTTTCACCCAGTGTACTCTACATCGTTATCAGCACTATGTGCTCTATTCAGCCAACCTGCACTATCTGCTTCATCCACTTTACCACTTCATCCCGAAGAACAATTCCTATACCATAACTATATTAGTACTTACTGCTTAAAATATTAACCAATCTTGGTAAAAAAAATATGTTAAAATGTCAAAAACAAAACAAAAAATTGGTACATTAAAAGCGAGTATGCATAGTCAAATAAGCAATTACACAGACACAGGGATTCAACAGTAAACACAGTACAACAATGTTAATTCACATTAGTCGGCCAAGATTTAAAAAGGTGAAGTCAAGAGCTGGAACTCGCCCTTCTACAAGTGCAAATAAATTATGGTACACACAACATGCTAGCTGTCTTCCACTGAGGTAAGGTGATCCCACCCTCCTTACAAAAAAACATACAAAAAAAGTGGAAACATCACCATTACTCACCCAATAGTTGTCTTACTATAGTATGCAGACATCACAATCAAATGAACCTCGTAACTGCAACACCCCCCTCCCCCTTTTCAGAGTGCAGGTGCTATACTTCCCACTTTCAGAACTCAAGACCAACTAATCAGTTTTCCTGAATCCCTTCATGAATGTTATCTCTCACAGAAAATCGCATTTGAAGCCATTAAAAAGGCACTCATCTCCCTTTACTCCAATCTAATGCATTCACACAAGCATGCTAGATGTTCAGGCCCCTAGTTCTCAAAACCCCATCTACTCCTTCTCTACAAACCTCCTTGGAATGACCCCTTACCCCCTGCTTCCATCCACCCCATATTGCACCCTCTTAGTCATCTATTCTGCTTCATTAACTCTTAACCACCATCTCAACCACCCCTCCTCAGCCATTTGAATTACACCCTTGATAACCCCAACTCCATCTACTAATATCTATGCTCTGAATTCTATATGCAATATTTACACCACACACTGTTCTCAGACATGACATCACCACTACCTTCAACCTCCATTTCTATTACATTCTAAATACTATTATTTTCAAGAATAGAATTTTACACAGGAGAAAAAATTACACATTAACTGACAGAGAAAAAATACCCTTAATAAACAGTTACACATTAAAGTATTGGTTATCAGGAGGGCTGGAAAAAAAGACTATGATAGTAAAATCCTACATTAAGAGTGAGAAACCTAATATCAAGTTAAAAGACATGCACCACAAAGTTACTACCTGTGTCAGAGGAAGTGGAAATAGTTATCTGCCCGAATGAGACTAGCTTGGAAGTCAACTCAAGGAAGAGATTTTAGGATTTCCAAATTTCAGGCTAAGAGGCAAAATTGCATTTTCTAGGAGTATATTTTTATCAGAAATAGAAATAATAAAATAATAATTAAGGCTTAATAATGAAGAATTGTTTTATCTGCAGTTTATTTAAAAACTTTCGATGCGATTAAACAATCTAGTGTGTATTATTTCATACTGATGTGACTGTGGTACCACAATGTAAGAAATAAAGGCTGAACATGAAATCCTACTACTAAAGAATAAAAAAAGTCAATACTGGCTGGAACAATACACAAATAAACTGCATTAATGAGACTGAAACTTATGGTGACATTTCGGTCCAACTTGGACCATTAACAAGTCACTGCTTCTACTACTACTACCACCACCACCTTATTTCAACCTCTATCTACCACCCTATTATGGCAGCTGCTGCTGCTGCCACCACTATCAAGACCTCCGGTTTTACATCATCACCCCCCATATATTCTGGATCCTTTTCCTTCTCGCTTCTCTGTCTGACTTGTTAACAGTCCAAGTTGGACTGAAATATCAACACAAGTTCCAGTCTCCTCAGTACAGGTTATCTGTGTTGAATCCTACTACTCTTTGTTTAGTCTGTTCTTTAATATACAGAACATGGTATTAAAAAATCATTTGCAGGATGGAGATTCCAACTCGAGTCTCATACTGCAGTACACAGCAATTCAGGAGTAAGGAGCAGAGATTTAAAATTTATGAAGTAGCTAATAAAAATTACAAGTTTAGGCAAGTCTTGGTAACTTGGAGGCTATGTAAAATTGAGCCAAGAAAGTAATTAAATTTTAGAAATGTGCAGACATGAACATCAACTGAATTAACTGAGTAAGAAACCTAACAGTGATTATGGAAAATACTTTATGCAGCCCATCCTCCAACTTAAGTCAAGTGCATGGGGTTTACCAGTGATATAAGCAACTGTGTTTCAAGATGTAAGCTGGTCATTTTATGCAACTTTGTTATCAGCTGTTAACTATACATAAATCTAGATAACTTTAGGTTGAGCTAACCTAACATAGAATAACTAGTGCATAATTTTTTTTTATTATTTAGATTGTGCAGAAATTGACGAATTATAAAAATGAGCATTTTATTAGGAAAGCAGGCTAAGTTATGACTCCATTATTATTATTATAATCAAAAGAAGCGCTAAACCACGGGGGTTAGTTATGACTCCAAAGATACAAAACAAAAACAAAATTACAATAAACTTTGCTATTAATTTCAGTAAGTGCACTTTACAGCTTGAATTTCATTATTCAAATCTAAGAACCCTTCCAGGTGAGATACCTATCTATAGAAAGGGGGAAACAAAAAATAACAATGCTCAAGTAAATTCTTGCAGAAATTTACTTTTTAAAGGCATAATGTGATACAATCTACATAAATCATTCCATTATAAAAAATATATTTTATATACTGATATTCCCTTTTTGTATCGTCTTTATTCTAGCTTAAACTGCAACATATTAACAAAAACGGAAAAATACCTGAAAATTCTTTATGAATTTGATTTTTGAGTTTAATACTACCTCTGGTGTTCAGTAAGTTTCTTGTTGGTATGTACTTAAAAGACATGGACATGCATAAACACTCATAACACAATACTATCAATAAATGAAATCCCATGCCCTTCACATAGTCTATGTATGAAATCATAGTTACATGCCCAATAATAATGAAAAAATTTTGCCTAACATATTTGATAACCTGCAAATACTGTATATCTTTATGATAAATTTAAGATCTTTATTGTTTAAAAAAATATAAAGAGTAATATCACAATACATCATAAATTGCTTCAGTGGTAGCAAATCCCTATAAATGTGTTACCAAACAAGAGACATGTCTGGTTGATATTCTTTGTGTATATTTCTAACAAAACAAAGTTGAATATAACAAAACAAAACTTTTTGTTCAGTGATTTACACGTGTATAGTTTTAACTTACATTAACAAAAAAACTCAAACAATACAATATCCCTCATTCCTAAATGAGCCTGGAAATCTCACTTTAAAAACAATGTGGCCACAGCAGGAATGTTAAATTTTCTCACTTACACTGTACTGCCTACAGCCAACCTACCCTTGTCTCCAGTACTGAAGATATGTCTCAAATGCAGACATTCTCTCTCTCATTTAAAGAGAAATGGTCCTCAGACTCATATGGCACTGTATGAATTTCTGCCCTTCCCCTAACTGTAGAGTTATGTCTTTTATATTTTGTGGATAATTTCCTTATAATTTATTTAGTTTTTGCTCCATGCCCCCTTTTTAAGCTGATCTCCAATGCATGTAGAGAACCGTCAGCGCAAGATATTCAACTGCCCTCTGTTAGTACCATAAATAAGACCTTGACCAGGGTAAGGAAGCCAGCGAATGCAGTTTAGTGATGTGTGCCGGTGATCATTCATGACTTCGATGTCTCGGAGTAGCTGCAAGTGTCCTGCTTGCCCGCGTCCATGGAACATTGGGTTGTCACACAATTTGTAAATCTGAGCCACAACCTAATTGGAGATAAAACATAATTTAGAAAATTATATCTATAGATAGAGAAGAAACAGTGTGCATTAATTAAATGGAACTGAGGTGCTGTACAAAATGAATACTGCTTTAGTCATATAACATTCAAGGATAAAATATACATATCTAATGCCCATCAATGTGCATCATAGCTGTTGATGCCAAGCTTCTTCCAAATGCTGTACTCACTTAGGATAATATCTATAAAAAATCCACACACATTTTCTTCATTTTCTTCAGGGAGGTACTACTGTCCTGCCAAGCGAGAGTAAAACAGAAGCCTGTAATTGTTTTACATGATGGTAGGATTGCTGGCGTCTTTTTTCTCTCATAAACATGCAAGGTTTCAGGTACGTCTTGCTACTTCTACTTACACTTAGGTCACACTACACATGCATGTACAAGCATATATATACACACCCCTCTGGGTTTTCTTCTATTTCCTTACTAATTCTTGTTCATTTCCTATCTCCAGGGGAAGTGGAACAGAATTCTTCCTCCGTAATCCATGCGTGTCGTAAGAGGCAACTAAAATGCTGGGAACAAGGGGCTAGTAACCCCTTCTCCTAAATAAATTACAAAATTTAAAAAAGAGAAACTTTCAATTTTCTTTTTAGGTCACCCTACCTTGGTTGGATATGGCCAGTTTGTTGAAAAAAAAAAAAAATCTTAAATCCAATACCATGCATATTCTACTTTTTAAAAACTATCATAGGCACATGCTGGGGCAAATATATGGTCTTACAGTCAACTCTAAATTATCTGAACTTTCATACCTTTCTCCTCCAAACTTTTCCATGCTGTCTACCTGTTAATATGTCTTTGTGTTAATTCAGAGGCTAATGGTGAGTAGCATAACCCTCTGTAGCAAATCCCAGAGGACAATAAAGTTAGCTATGTTGGCTGATAAAAAAGTGTGATAAATAATTTGATAAATAATACAAAACCAAGATTTTTAGAGAAGGATTTAGAAATAAAGCATTCAGAATAAAAAGTTTTACTATCAAAAACAGTCAGCACAATTAAAATGTAATTTTTAAAAAATAACTACCTGGATGTTAACAGGTAGCGCCCGCCCCGTTGGTTCCACCCATAAGAGGGTGTACTAACGAGGTTACCACGAGAAGGTGGGGTCGGACTTGACTACCCTCCACAAAGGTAGGGCAGCCCTTTCCGAGGTGCAGCTTGTTCTCCAACAATAAATTCTTTTTTGAACAGCTTTGCGTAGCCTCAACCTCATTGGTTACAATACCACTGTTATACAAAGCAGTGAATATACCCTCTCCCAACAGTGATTATACACTTCTCAACACCAATAATCACCTCACACCAATACTTCCTCCTCTTACTAACATTCTTCAACACTGATCATCATCTCCTACTCTGATCAACATCAGCTTAGTTCAGATCAGTATTTCCTCCCGATTCCAATCAACATTTTTTCCGAACAGGCCAACATCAGTTTATCTCGCACACAAAATACCACCTAACTCTGACTAGCAGTCCCTCCTATTCTCCTGAAAAACAAACTTACCCATGTCTGCAATCTGCAGTTCTTCCTACATCTCCACTATACTACATGATATTTTCTTTAATTGTAACTTTTAGTCCACGTATCACCGCATTTACACAACCATATCACAATTTTTTATCTGAAAGCTAGGTTGAACTTATACTACTTAATTCTTAAAAACCTTTTTAACAAAACAATGACTCTTTGTAACATTACACCACAATCTCACTAAAATGGTATAAATAAACAAAACTACTTAATTCCTAAATGTGCTACTAAAAATTAACTGGACACGATTTCATGCATTAGGATGCTTGAGGGAAATCTCTACCCTTCTCTTTCCCTCCCTACCTCCCCCAATTCTTTTTCTCTTTCCCTTTTCTTGCTCTCCTTCCTTACCTTTCCTCTTCTTTATCCATTCCCCTCCTCTCCTAAAGGATAAGGCGAGAAGGGCCTCATAGATATTGGACCGAGATTTCAGAGCAAATGTTAAAGGAAACTGTAGAGGTAGACCAGAGGCATTTGAGGATGAATTTTGATGAGTACCAAAGCATTGGGAGGGGAGGCTCTGTGAGGGTATTCAAAACTGAAGTAGAGATTTCTGAAGAAAGCAACTAGAGTTGGAATTTAATAGGAAGCAGGAGAATTTGAAATCACTGGTAAGAGGTAATTTACACAAAGATATGTTTGGCTTGGCTGTACATGCCTTCTCCTTTAAACAGCAAATCTTGCATTCCTTATTGTACATATAGCACAGGCAGAAATATGCAAAGGTTGATCTCCAAAATAATTCAGGCAATGCAAGTCTGAGTTCTTAAAACCTCAGGAAATGTACTCTAGCTAAAGATCTGTGCATTTCCAACTGTAAATGCAGCACTTGGTACTAGAGTAGGAGTGTAGTAGCATTGTTTTGCAGACCTGCTGTCTCACCAGTATACACAAAACATCCCAAACTAAACAAAAAGTTATACAAATATCCACCAAGGTTCATCATTGTCAGTTGTGTAGATATAAAATTGTGTTTTTTGAAAAGTTAACCCTTTGGGGGTCGACAGGCCTTCTCGGAAACACGTTCTCAGGATTGAAATTTTTTTTGGAAAAAAAAAAAAAATTCTTATGAAATTTGAATGAAAACTTATGGAATTATGCTCTCGCAAAGTTATCGGTCTCAAAGATATTTACGCATCGGCGATTTCGCCCACTTTGATCCCTATTTTTGGCCAATTCCAATGTTCCAGTCCACTAAAATCATAGCTATTTCGCTAGAACTCTATTTCTTCTATCGATTGAGTACAAGAAACCACCTATTTACCAATTTCAACTACCCAAAATAGTGGTCAGAAAATGACAATTTGGCCAATTTCACACAAATTTCTAACGATGCCAATTTCAAAATAGGGTCCAGAATAAACAAGGCAGACATTCCTTGCACTAAAATAACATCTTCTCTGTTCATTAGTCATGTCTCCAGGCCCCTCTTACATTACTTTTGCTTTCCATTTTGAATTTTTATTCTCACAAAAAATAGAAGATTTACTGTTATGTATACAACTGCATCATTGTAAAAATGGTATAAATAATATCAGTGCACTTGTGCAAGAATATTAGACTCGCCAGTTGATGTGTATTGGACGCATGGCGTGATTTGTTTACTCTTGAACATCGTCAAAAATCGAACATTTTCGCTTCTTTGAGCTCAATTTCAAGGTACTTGTCATTGTCAAACCAATCAAAATCATCTCTATTTCTGTAATATATCTTCCATTCTATCAAATGAAACCAAGAAAACGAGAATACATCAATAAATACCATATGAAAATAGACTGCAAAGTTGCTGTTTTAAATGAAAAAAAACGATCGGAGTTTTTTTTCTCATTATGCAGTGTGTGCTGCAGGATTTTTTTTATACTGCGCACACTGACCACACAGACCCATTCTTTCATATGTAGGCCTACCAGCCGTTTCCCGCTTAATTTGAGGCCACTAGAATTTACGCGTACTAGTACGGCACTGACCCCCAAAGGGTTAAGAAGCAGTTTACACAGAGATTAATCTACACCTTGCCTTGGTGGGAAACGGCAGATGCGTTAAAAAAAAGAAAAAAGAAAAGTTCTTTTTAGGCCATCCTGTTTCAGTGGGATACAGTCAGTTTGTTGAAATGAGGAGGATGTCAATATGTAGAGGCAATACCAAGTTTCTGTCCATAAACCAGTATAGATTTTTCTTCAGGATTAATTACTAAAATAAGCTAACATCACACAGCATTGTGACCAGTTTCTAGGGTCCTTCTATCCTCTCAGCTCAGCCTGAGGCCAGACTTTGTTTTGACTGCTTGGTCAACCAGGCTGTTGCTTTACCTAATAAAGGTACCTAAACAGCCTTCCTCCAGTTTTGAAAACTTCTCAACAAAGTTGTTACAGGAGATCAGTTCACAGTATGCATGTCCATTATAAATCATCCATCATTATCCCTGATGATCATCACTTTCAAGAGTGGTTTATGATTTATAATAACAAAATACCCTACTTGCCTGTTTTGTATTATGATGTGCAACAAGCCGAGGCATATGAGATGCAAACCCAACCACCAAATGTCTTGCCATTGGAGAAAGACTGACACAAATGGTATTGGGTGCGAAGATGTAGCTGTACAGGAGCTGACCAAATGAATGACCTTCTAAACTGTAGACTCCTGGAAATAGGCACAACAGTCACAATTTACACCAGATTCTATAAAAGATTATGAATATGCTACAGATATAAATAGCTGTATCATGCATCTTAACGTTATCAGAATGGGATGATAAGCAATAATAAATTTGAGGCAATACAAGAAAGCACAGTATAGGGGTCCCTCGGTTTTCACCAAAAATTCGTTCCAGAATGCTGCTCAAGTGCCATTACCAAACGAATTTACAGTGGAACCCCGGTTAACGAAAAAAATTCATTGCAGAAGCCTGCTCAAGTGCCATTACCGAACGAATTTACTTCCTTAAGAAAAAATGTCATTTAGGTTAGTCTATTTCAGACCCCCAAAAATACACTTCAACAAGCACTTACAATATTATACAGTGGTACCTCGAGTTACGATATTTTTTCGTTCGAGAATGCTGTTCAAGTGCCATTACCAAACGAATTTATCCCCATAAGGAATAATATAAAATAGACTAGTCCTTTTACACCCCCAAAAATATACTTACAAAAGCATTTAAAAAAATAAACTTACATAAAAGGGCGATTTTGGGGACCATCGTAACTCGAGGTACCACTGTACTTACATAATTGCACGATTTCCGGGGTGTTCGTTAACCGGGGTTCCACTGTACTTCCTTAAGAAATAATGTCACGTAGGTTAGTCTATTTCAGACCCCCAAAAATACACTTGCAACAGCACTTACGAAAGTACACTTACATAAATGTTCGAGTTTGGAGATGCATGAAAACCGAGGGACCACTGTACAGTGCAGTACTGAATGTTGTCAATGTTGTGCTAGTCAATCACACGAACAATATGTCGCAAAACTGTGACAAACAATTCATATACTGTATTATAATAATCATGGAGCGCTAAACTCGTAGGATTATACAGCGCATGTGGGGGGAAGGGACGGAAGGTATTCAGGCTCAATTCAGGGAACTGGAGCACAGAGCCAATTCCCTAGATCAAGAGCCCCTCACCAGCATCAATTCATAACTAACCCACAAACTGGAAATGAAGCTAGATAATATTTCGGCATCTCCTGGACCATTATCTCTCATGTTTTGATAACGATCCATGACAGACCAAGAGGTCACCTAGTTTTGGAAATTTGTGGGTTAGATTTGAGGTAACCGTATTTAAACATGGAACATAGTATGGCAGATAACAGAAAATACAAGGGCTTTCAAGAGACACTCACCAACCATGGTCATGGCTTGACTCTCAGGAACTAGGGCAGCTAACATAGTGCCATCAGAGGATATGTCAACACTGGCATCATTGTGTATTTTGCATTTTCCCACCACCACATTTGCATTTCCTGGAAATAGATGTACAAGTTTCATGCATTTCATTTTTATACCCAAGTGGTTTTTCAGTTTTCATATACTGTCTAGTAGTACATTTTTAACTACAATATACATGAATAAATCAGCAAATTACTGCAGTTAAAAATCACTATTATTATTTTGTGCAGTACATTTTTAATTACAATATATAGGAATAATTCAGGTATGTAGTAGGCTGATAGACAGCAACCGCCCAGGGAGGCACTGCCGTCCTGCCAAATGAGTATAAAACGGAAGCCTGTAATTGTTTTACATGATGGTAGGATTGCTGGTGTCTTTTTTTGTCTCATAAACATGCAGGTTTTCAGGTACGTCTTGCTACTTCTACTTACACTTAGGTTACACTTCACCTACATGTACAAGCATATATAAACATCCCTATGGGTTTTCTTCTATTTTCTTACTGGTTCTTGTTTATTTCCTCTTATCTCCAAAGGGAAGTGGAACAGAATTCTTTCTCCATAAGCTATGCGTACCGTAACATGCCGAGAGCAAGGGGCTAGTAACCCCTTCTCCTGTATACATTACTAAAGTTAAAAAGAGAAACTTTCGTTTTTCTTTTTGCGCCACCCTGCCTCGGTGGGATATGGCCAGTTTGTTGAAAGAAGGAATAATTGAGGAAAATACCAGTTAAAAATCTCAATCATTAATTATCATGGGAAGTGTTAAACCCATAGGATTCAAACAGCACTTGGAAAATAAGGGGTGATACTATTTTGACTTTTTTTTTTTATTTTTAACACACCAGCCATCTTCCACCAAGGCAGGGTGACCCAAAAAAGGAGAAACAAAAGTTTTTTCCTCTTTTTAGAATTAATAATTTATACAGAGGAAGGGGTTACTAGCCCTTGCTTCCAGCATTTTAGTCGCCTCTTACAACATACATGGCTTATGGAGGAAGGATTCTTCTCCATTTCCACATTACATATTCAAAAGAAAGCACTAAACTCATAGGGGTCATACAGTGTCTAGAGAACAGGAGGTAATCAGACTCGATTCAGTATTAACATTCTCAAGAAAATGCTAAACTCATACAGGTGCCAGAGCTTAAGATATTGTGATGTTCATAAAGTATTGTGACATCTTATGTCAAAAACTACTACTGTATAAATAAATGTAAGAGCTTCAGACATGATTAAGTTTTTCATATAAATACATTATCAAGGACAAGGCTTTTAAAATTTTTACCATCAGAGATATCTGGGATGCGGTAGTGTGTAAAGTCCCAAGCTTGGATGCGATGTGTAACCCCCGAACCTGGAGAGCCTGAAATAAAATGGTCAAATGTGATTACTTCTTCTTCATTCTTTCAACACGTCGGCCATTTCCCACCGAGGCAGGGTGGCCCAAAAGGAAAAACGAAAGTTTCTCCTTTTACATTTAGTAATATATACAGGAGAAGGGGTTACTAGCCCCTTGCTCCCGGCATTTTAGTCGCCTCTTACGACACGCATGGCTTACGGAGGAAGAATTCTATTCCACTTCCCCATGAAGATTACTGAAAAAATCATACACACAACTATGTCTAAAGTACTGGAAGAGTACTGAAACATCCAGATTCAAATTTCATTACATATATAACACTACATGGGGAAAATGAATGTGCTGAAGAAATAATGTAAATTGGAGATCTGCTATATAATGTATCATGAACATCTGAAAGTAAACAAAGAATGCTTTCTGCAAGACATTTGCCGATTCTAATTCACTAAAGCAGAGCCTAAATATCAATGGAAAAAGTGGGCATGCATTTCGCACATGGGCTGCACCTGTATAGAGCCACAGTATTACTTGGATATTCTAGATCAATTGTAATACAAATGCATCATCTAACAGGCATGCAGTGCTGTAAGACATACATGAAAGTTGTGGAGTAAGGAATCACTTTCAGATTGGGAGATAAAAAGTTCCAGTAACACTATAATATTCTAAGTTGATTTGTTATTACAGGAACTATACTTCCAAATAAAGTCACAACATCCCATAAAAGTCACAAATCCAGGAACTTAAGCCTCAGATAATGGGCATTATGTCATAAATATACCCTGTGGATCAGTGAATCTGATGATTCTGAGAGGGTACAATAGAGTATTCTACTGAGCTTTTCATTCAATACTTTTATATTAATTTTTAAAGATGGGTTGCTGCATCAACTAGCCAAAGACAATCTTTTGTTCTGTTATCATACACAGCACAGGAGTGTGAACTCCCAAACAGCGACAGCTTGTGGGTGTGTAAGATGGCAATAAAACTACAATGTTAACAATGGTTAAGAAAAAAGCAAGTAACAATGAGAGATTGACTGCTTTAACAGAACAAAACTGGATACTATAAATGGAATGTAAATGACTACTGAAGAAATATGATTATATCTGTGACCAGTTTATTTACCGCACCCTTCTCTCACAACCCAGCCGGTGGGCAGAATTCCAATGTGGCTGCCTGATAAGCCATGCATAGGCTTGCATAGTCATCAGAAAAACAAACAAGAAATATTGTAACTACTGCAAGGAAAATTTGATAGAAAACAAGCTCAGGAGAATATTAATGAGTTACTGAAGGGCACTGCAGAGTCTTCAAATGTACAGTTGCTGATTTACAACTTAACCAGGAAGACAACACTAATGCCCATCCTGCAGAATCTCTGCAGCAGTTACTGGAAGGAATTAAGATAAGAAATCTGGAGTCTTCTTTACAGAATGTGATCCAGATCAATCATCTAACTGTCTAAAGACATTTAAAATGCTGTTTACTACTACAAGGAGCTATTGTATATCTTCTATTTATTCTGAGGGAGTGTAAACCTCAAGATGACTTGTTCACTTCTTCCAAATGTGGAACTAAACCCCACAAAATCTCCACTTCAACTGTTGCTTTTCAAGGGTGAGGGACTGAACACATCAAAATCTCTACTCATTCAAAGGATAGGTGAGTACAAATAGAGAGCGTGTCTGTCTCGCGCCCAGCAGACGGAGGATCAAACCTCCACAAAGTATTGCGCTGAATAACCCAAATAGGTTTAGCGCTTAACATGAATTATTATAATAATAATCTACTCATTCAACAGTCTCCAATATGTTAGTAACAAAATCTCCATTTATTCAACTGTCTCCAACATTTTAGTCACTTCTGTATTTTTAAGAAGTGGCCTGCAGCATAGGCAAAAATGTTTCCATTACAACTTTCAATTGCAAGAATAGTGAGTAATACAAGACTGTGCCCAAAAGGAAGAGAAGTATGTTGAAGTTCACCAAAAATAGTAATACTGTATTATTAGACAAGCTTGTTAAAATGATTCATAAGTTGGTGACCAGATATCTGGCATAAATTAGTCAGCAGTGAAAAGCACAGAGTGAGAAGCAGATAAAGGAAAGCATGGGATCATATAAAGTTTTATGCATACACATGCTCAGATGCTACAGTTCACAAAATAAATATGGAGTCCAGAATAAATAAGCTACTTTTGAGGCATAAACCAAATCTAGCCTAACAGCTGATGCCAACAGTTTCCCTGTTTATGAGGTCCTGTCTTTTACCTGATAATGTTCTGGATGCTCCAAAATGTGGTGTAAAGTATGGTCTACTAAAGAAGTTGTCGGCTTCCCTTTCTGCTGCTCGGTCAGGTGGTGCACGCTGAAGATTAGGACGGAAAAGCATCTCTGAACCGGGCCCTCTGGGAAGTCCTATATCATAAGGAGTTAAGTGGCCTCTCCATGGAAATGGTGGGTCTGATGGATGACTTGGCCCATCCTGAACTCCGTCATGGGGGCCAGGAGAATCTTCAGAGTCTGGGCTTCGTCTATCAACAGCATACTGGCGACCAAGGAGGCGAAGAGGTACCCCTGACACTGACCTTGTGCTGAAATCTGCCTGGTCACTGTGAGAAGGTCCAGGTGTAGAACCAGAAGGTGCATTCTCTTCTTCGACCTGACTCTCACTCCCATTAGGATCACTTAATGTAATACGAGGGATAACAAGAAGGGGTCTTGGAGAGCTGCTTCGGAAACCTGTGCTTCCAGTCCTCCCTGATCCTCCATTAGCTTCTTGTTGTTGAGCCAGATTCCCTGACCGTCTTAAGAAATCTGTAAGTCTTCTAGGAACATTTGTGATGGGTCTAGTACTCTCCTGAGTTGAATTAGATTCTCCAGCTGCATCTCCAACACCATCATTTCGCAATTCTTCACTAGCCATACGCACTGTTTCAAGAAGCGTACTTAGATTATGTAACCCTGGTTCAAGATCCAAGGCCATCGGAGGAGGAAAATCGCCTCTTTCCCCATCCCCAGCACCGCCTGTCTCCTCGTCACGGAAGGGATTAGGAAGGCGAGATATGGGTCGTTCTTCATATGATCTTTAAAAAGAAAAAGCATGAAGAAAAATTTGATAAATACAAATAAAAATCCTTTATAACCTACAATCTATAAAGCAACTATATTATATCTATACAGAGGTTTTTTTTTTTAACAAGTCGGCCGTCTCCTACCGAGGCAGGGAGATATATACATTAAAAAAAATCAGTTTCCTCCCACAAGATGGTATCTATGAAAACATGGAATCACTGAATACAATTGATAATATTATACTTTAATAACAATATTAGTTCCAAAATAAATTCAGGTATGAGAGCTCAACATTACTCAAGATACACTGGTAGTAATGTATTTTTAATAGGCCTAAGGTCAAGTCCAATAAAGATATTTACTACTCCATTTGTATCTCATACATACAATCTGTTTGGAGACAATCTATTTCTAGTTAAATCCAGAATAAAAACATTAAATACTTACCTGAATCTTTAAACATAAATACTGATGATGTCTCCAACTGATTCTATATGAATAATTACTACAGTATTTTTGTTTCTGGATTTAACAGCATTACCTTATCCATACATATTTTTGTTTCTTCTCTTAACAGCACCATCTTATATATATAAAACTTGGCTATTTTGTCTACTGTACCTCTAGTTCCCTCATTATGTCTGATCTCAAATAATTCTTCTTGCTTTAACTAGACATTCTTCATGCAATTATCAGTTAGTGATTGTAGTGTCATTTAGCTACATTTTTTTTTCAAAGCATCGACCATCTCCCACTAAGGTAAGGTGATCCAAAAAAGAAGAAAAACTTTCACTGTCATTCACTTAGTCACTGTCTTCACAGAAGTGTACTGCTATCACAGCTCAGATAAGGCTCTGAACTGCAACATCCCTATCATTCTTTCAGAGTGCAGGCAATGTACTCCCACCTCCTGGACTCAAATCCAGTTAACTAGTTTTCCTGAATCCCTTTAGAAATGCTACCTGGTTCACTCCAACCACATGTCAAAATATAAAAACCATTTGCCTCTACTGCACTCTCATCTAACAAACTCACACAAACCTGTTCGATGGCCAAACCCCTAGCACTCAAAACCTCCCTTATCCTCCTCCCTCCAACCATTCCTGGGATGACCCCTATCCCAGGAGCCATATAGTACCAGAGGAATGGGAGGCAATCAGGTTTGATCTGATCAGAGGAAGGGGAGGCAAACACGTTTTATCTGATCAGAGGAATATGTGGGTAACTCTAATTTCTTGGATTGTGAGCATTTCCCGGCATCAAGGTATCCCTGTAAAGGATAATGATGAAACAAATGCTGAAGCTAAACATACATATTTTGGTTGCAGATGAAGTTGAGTAGCTGGTAAATGAGATGAAGTGCCAGTCGAACCAACAGCCGTAAATCTGATGGAAAATACATGCACTTAAAACATAGTCACATACAGGTCACTAATTTACAAGGGAATTGCATTCCTGGTCTTTCAACTTATTTGAGTGTTTGTAAGTTAGGGACAACCTTTGTTTTTAAAGTACAATATCAGAAATATTACAAAAATTTTGCATTATTAGTCAGTCTTAAATCTACTCTATTAATTTGTTCTGTCAAAATTTAAGTAAAGGTACACAAACATTACAGTAAGTCCTTTATATTAAAAATTACCATACAATTCCAAGTACAGTAATGCCCCGGTTTTCGTCCTTAATCCGTTCCAGAATGGACGAAAACCGAAGTAATATTCCCCATAAGAGATAATGTAAATCCAATTAATCCGTTCCAGACACCCAAAAATATTAACAAAAATACATTTTATAGAGAATAACTATAGTTTTACATACAGAAAACAATGAGAAATATATATATACTGTAAATGACTAATTTTAATGATAAATGAACATTACATACTTTTATTGAAGACTCTTGTTGGCGCATGGACTTCAGGTATCAAGTCCCTATCCGGGGTTACTTCCTTTCTTCATCTTTTACTGGCACTAGGACCAGCTTGCGAGTCACTGTACCCCTGTCGCACAAAAAATCTGTCCAGAGCTCTCTGTTTCTGGCGTCTCTTTAAGATGTGCCCAAAATGGGACAAGGCATTGTCATTGAACATGTTGCAGACACGGGTTGCAACAGTTTTGTTAGGGTGATAATTCTCCACAAAACTCTGCAACTCATTTCACTTTGCACGCATGTTCTTAATCACTGAAGAAGGCACACGTACACCACTTTCAAATTTTGCTACAAGTTTTTTCTTGAATTCTATCATGTTTCTCACCTTCTTTAGCAAAGGACTTGCACTCTGAACTTTCTTTGGCCCCATGGTGGCTTATTTCAGTCGCAATCAATAAACAAGCACAAAAAACAATGGATGAATGTGCGGAGTATTGCTAACTCAACGAGAGACAGAGGCAGACTGAGCCTGGTACATGTGAGAAGCGGCATCCTGGGAGGGTGGACGAGTCTGATACGGACAATTTCTGAGTGGATGTACGAAACCCAGGGGAAAATTTCACCAAAAAAAACGCTCGAAATCCGAATTGAACGATTTCCGCACCGGACAAAAACTGGGGGTCCACTGTAATGTATGCAATATTACTGAAGAATCTTATGCATAAAACTTAAAGGTACAGCAACTCCTTTAATCACTTACCATATGCCCATATTCTGAGTCTTATTTTTTAACACTGGTCATTTCCCACCAAGGAAGGGTCACACAAAGAAAACACATTCACCATCAGACATTCTCCGAGTGTCTTGCCATAAGTACACAGACAAATCAAACTAGAACATCCACATCAACCTTTCAAAGTGAGTTCATTATTTTGAGACTAACTGAAATCCCTAAAGATTAAACATTTACTTAGCATATGGTTATCCATGGAGCTTCCAGCACCATCTTGCTCAGCCTCGGAGGCATCTGTTGTATGCTGCTCTTGCTGACTTTGTTGATGCTGGTGCTGTTGGTGCTCTTGCTCCTGACTGACCAGACTGTTAAGGCGATCTGCCATCCGCTGTAATATCTGCCTGAAAAGAGTATGCGACATCCTAGGGTTACTGAAAAGGAGACACACAATGAGCTTTATCAAGTTACAAATAGATCTGTTTGTGGCTTGATAAAACCTATTGGGTTGGTGAATAAGGATCAATCACATTACAGTGGACCCCCGGATTACGTACTGCTCCAAACTCGAACAATTATGTATGTGTATTTTTGTAAGTGCTTTTGTAAGTGTATTTTTGGGGGTCTAATAGGACTAATCTAATTTACATTATTCCTTATTGGAACAAATTTGTTCGGTAACGGCACTTGAACAGCATTCTGGAACGAAATAATGACGTAATCCGGGGTCCACTGTATACTGCAATGGTGTCTCGTTTTCCATGTGTCAGTATTTTATACCATTTATCTTCTTACTAAAGTTTTTGCACCTATAAAAAGATGACTCATAAAGGATAATCATTAAAATCTGAAGTAAAGATTGGGCCCAAGAAGAGAAAGCCAAACTCATAAAGATAATTTCACACACAACTGTGCAAGATGCACATGCAAGCAAATACAATTGTGGACACATACATGTACCATAGACTGTCAGGAAGCCTTTCTGCCTCACCAAACTGATATACAAACTGGAGATGCAAGCCTGGGTGATAGGAAAAGCACCAAAAAGGCAGAAAAACGTAGTCAGGGTGGAGAAAACACTGCATAAGGCAAAAGTTACAGTGTCCCCAAAAGACTATGGTATTCCTAAAATCAGTATAATTTCTGATGTATGTACATGACCTACCAGTAGGAATTAACACTAATAGATGCAAAGCTGATGACAATACACACAAAAAAATAAAATGCAAGAGGACCTTGATGAACTGCAGGAATGATCAAGCAGGTGTTGGATTTTAACCCGGTATGACGATCTGTTGGAGTGTGAGCAGGGTAACATTTTGTGAAGGGATTCAGGGAAACCAGTTAATTGATTTAGTTGGACTTGAGTCCTGGAAATGGGAAGTACAATGCCTGCACTTTAAAGGAGGGGTCTGAGATAGTGACAGCTGGGAGGGACTATTCTCAGCTGTCGTATCTGAGCTCCTCTGCAAAGACAGTGATTATGTATAAGTGTGGTGAAAGTGTTGAATGATGATGAAAGTATTTTCTTTTTGGGGATTTTCTTTCTTTTTGGGTCACCCTGCCTCGGTGGGAGACGGCCGACTTGTTGAAAAAAAAAAAAAAATGTACAAAATATCCTAGGTAGTAGGTTGGTACACAGTAACCACCCAGGGAGCCACTACCGTCCTGGCAAGTGAGTGTAAAACGAAAGCCTGTAATTGTTTTACATGATGGTAGGATTGCTGGTGTCTTTTTTCTGTCTCATAAACATGCAAGATTTCAGATACATCTTGCTACTTCTACTTACACTTAGGTCACACTACACATTCATGTACAAGCATATATATACACACCCCTCTGGGTTTTCTTCTATTTTCTTACTAGTTCTTGTTCTTATTTCCTCTTATCTCCATGGGGAAGTGGAACAGAATTCTTCCTCTGTAAGCCGTGCGTGTCGTAAGAGGTGACTAAAATGCCGGAAGCAAGGGGCTAGTAAACCCTTCTCCTGAATATATTACTAAATGTAAAAGGAGAAACTTTCGTTTTTCCTTTTGGGCCACCCTGTCTCGGTGGGAAACGGCCGACGTGTTGAAAAAAAGATGTACAAAATATAGATGAAATGTGGGAAAATTTAACCAACAAGAGTGTATCATGTGAGAGAGAAACAGCTTCTGACATTGGAAAAATAAAAAGACCGGTACAAATTACACCTGACCTCTGCCACATTTAAGTAGTGCCTTCAAGAACTTTAATAAGAAATTGCTTAGAACACAGTACACCACATTCTTCCAGCCAATCTTAGAATATGCATCACTAGTGTGGGGTTGTGAATTAGTTATTAAGCAACATACCTGTAACGATCCCGTCTCTCACGACGAAAGCCCTCCCTCAAAAATACCCTCTCAGCTGCTATACTTCGAGACCTTAGTGCAGCCATGGGCAACCGAACAGGGTCCCTGGTGTTTCCAAGTGTGCGACCAGTTACCATCTCTCTCCGTGTAGTGAAAATATCTGGTCTTAAACGATGTCTTGCACTATACCACTGACTAGAATTATCTGGAGACACAAAATTTTATTATTATATTGAGACTCATCCCAAATTTATTAGAAGCACAATACATATTTTTTACCCCACCAGCAATCTCCCACCAAGGTAGGGTGACCCAGAAAAAAACATCATTAATAGATGCCTTCACAGAAGTGTGCCAACATCAAGATTCAAATGCCCTTCCAAACAGTAACTTCTACACCTCTACTTCAGAGTGCAGGCACTTTATTTCCCACCTCCAGGACAAGTCTAGCTAACCAGTTTCCCTGAATCCCTTCAAAAATATTACCTTCTCACACTTCAACAGCAGGTCAAATTACTAAAACTACTTGTCTCCATTCACACCAATTTAACATGCTCACACATGCCTGCTATATGTTTCAGCCTCTATCACTTATAACCTTCTTCACATCCTCCAACCCCTTCCTCTTCTTCCTTCCACCCAGATTTATACACCTTAGTCATCCTATTCTACTCTGTCCTCTCTAAATGCCCAGATCCCTTAAACAAGCCCACCTATGCCCTGTGAATAATGCCTCTCGTAACCTCACACAACACACTGCTCTCAAACATGACAATGTCATGGTTTCCAGTTTCCTCTTTGCTGTAACATTTAAAGCCCAAATAAAAGAGTTAATATTCCTCTTTTTAGATTCAATAAATTACTTTCTCCTCACAGATACCTCAACACTCCACCTACATTTTTCCTCTCATCTATTCTATGATCCACCTCATCTTTTACAGACCCCTCTGCCAACATGTCAACTAAATAATATCTAAATACATTCTGTGGAGACAAAGAATGTTATCCATGGAGGCAAAGAAGGGAATGTATGAGAGTATTGTGGTACCAACACTCTTATATGGATGTGAAGCATGGGTTGTAAATGCTGCAGTGAGATGGAGACTGGAGGCAGTGGAGATGTTGTGTATAAGAGCAATGTGTGATGTAAATATTATAAAGAAAATTTATAGTGTCCATATTAGGAGGTGGTGTGAAGTTACTAAAAGTATTATTCAGAGGGCTGAGTAGGGGTTGTTGAGGTGGTTTGGTCATTTAGAGAGGATGGAGCAAAATAGGATGACCTGGAGGATGTATAAATCTGTAGTGGAGGGGAGGAGGGGTAAGGGTCATCCTAGGAAAGGATAGAGGGAGGGGGTAAAAAAGGTTTTATGTGCAAGGGGCTTGGGCATACAACAGACATGTGTGAGAGTATTAGACAGGAGTGAATGGAGACAATGGTTTTTGGGACTTGATGAGCTGTTGGAGTGTGAGCAGGGTAATATTTTGTGAAGGGATTTGGGGAAACAGGTTAGCCAGCCTCGAGTCGTGGAGGTGGGAAGTACAATGCCTGCACCTTTAAGGAGAGGTTTGGGATATTTGATGCTTGGAGTGACTCTGAACTGTCATATCTGCATGCCTCAACAATCACACTGATTATGTGAAGGTTTATAAACTAAGGTTTAGTTTATAAACTAAAAGAGGAGGCAGTTAGGGTAAGATATAAACAACTATTGGAGGATAGATGGGCTAGTGAGAGTGTAGGCAATGGGGTCGAAAATGTATGGGGTAGATTTAAAAATGTAGTGTTAGAGTGTTCAGCAGAAGTTTGTGGTTACAGGCGAGTGGGTGCGGGAGGGAAGAGGAGCGATTGGTGGAATGATGATGTAAAGAGAGTAGTAAGGGAGAAAAAGTTAGCATATGAGAGGTTTTTACAAAGTAGAAGTGATGCAAGGAGGGAAGAGTATATGGAGAGAAAAAGAGAGGTTAAAAGAGTGGTGAAGCAATGTAAAAGAGAGCAGATGAGAGAGTGGGTGAGATGTTATCAGCAAATTTTGTTGAAAATAAGAAAAAGTTTTGGAATGAGATTAATAAGTTGAGGAAGCCTAGAGAACAAATGGATTTGACAGTTAAAAATAGGAGAGGAGAGTTATTAAATGGAGACTTAGAGGTATCGGGAAGATGGAGAGAATATTTTGAGGATTTGTTAAATGTTGATGAAGACAGGGAAGCTGTGATTTCGTGTGTAGGGCAAGGAGGAATAACATCTTGTAGGAGTGTGGAAGAGCCAGTTGTGGGTGTAGGGAAGTTCGTGAGGCAGTGGGTAGAATGAAAGGGGGTAAGGCAGCTGGGATTGATGGGATAAAGATAGAAATGTTAAAAGCAGGTGGGGATATAATTTTGGAGTGGTTGGTGCTATTATTTAATAAATGTATGGAAGAGGGTAAGGTACCTAGGGATTGGCAGAGAGCGTGTATTGTTCCTTTGTATAAAGGCAAAGGGGACAAAAGAGAGTGCAAAAATTATAGGGGAATAAGTCTGTTGAGTGTACCTGGTAAAGTGTATGGTAGAGTTATTATTGAAAGAATTAAGAGTAAAACAGAAAGCAGGATAGCAGATGAACAAGGGGCTTTAGGAAAGGTAGGGGTGTGTAGACCAAGTGTTTACAGTGAAACATATAGGTGAACAGTATTTGGATAAGGGTAAAGATGTTTTTGTGGCATTTATGGATTTGGAAAAGGCGTATGATAGGGTAGATAGAGGGGCAATGTGGCAGATGTTGCAGGTGTATGGAATAGGAGGAAGGTTACTGAAAGCAGTGAAGAGTTTTTATGAGGATAGTGAGGCTCAGGTTAGAGTGTGTAGGAGGGAAGGGACTATTTCCCAGTAAAAGTGGGCCTTAGACAAGGATGTGTGATGTCACCGTGGTTGTTCAATATATTTATAGATGGGGTTGTAAGAGAAGTGAATGCGAGGGTCTTGGCAAGAGGTGTTGGGCTAAAAGATAAAGCAGCGAATACAAAGTGGGAGTTGTCACAGTTGCTTTTTGCTGATGACACTGTGCTTTTGGGAGATTCTGAAGAGAAGCTGCAGAGGTTGGTGGGTGAATTTGGTAGGGTGTGTAAAAGAAGAAAATTGAAAGTGAATATAGGAAAGAGTAAGGTGATGAGGATAACAAAAAGAATAGGTGACGAAAGATTGGATATCAGATTGGAGGGAGAGAGTATGGAGGAGGTGAATGTATTCAGATATTTGGGAGTGGACATGTCGGCGGATGGGTCTATGAAGGATGAGGTGAATCATAGAATTGATGAGGGGAAAAGGGTGAGTGGAGCACTTCGAGTCTGTGGAGACAAAGAACCTTGTCCATGGAAGTAAAGAGGGAATGTATGAGAGTATAGTTATACCAACGCTCTTATATGGGTGTGAAGCATGGGTGATGAATGTTGCAACGAGGAGAAGGCTGGAGGCAGTGGAGATGTCATGTCTGAGGTCAATGTGTGGTGTGAATATAATGCAGAGAATTCGGAGTTTGGAAATTAGGAGGAGGTGCGGGATTACCAAAACGATTGTCCAGAGAGCTGAGGAGGGGTTGTTGAGGTGGTTTGGACATGTAGAGAGAATGGAACGAGACAGAGTGACTTCAGAGTGTATAAATCTGTAGTGGAGGGAAGGCGGGGTAGGGGTCGGCCTAGGAAAGGTTGGAGGGAGGGGTACAGGAAGTTTTGTGTGCGAGGGGCTTGGACTTCCAGCAAGCATGTATGAGCGTATTTGATAGGAGTGAATGGAGGCATATGGTTTTTAATACTTGACGTGCTGTTGGAGTGTGAGCAAAGTAACATTTATGAAGGGATTCAGGGAAACCGGCAGGCCGGACTTGAGTTCTGGAGATGGGAAGTACAGTGCCGGCACTCTGAAGGAGGGGTGTTAATGTTGCAGTTTTATAACTGTAGTGTAAAGCACCCTTCTGGCAAGACAGTGATGGAGTGAATGATGATGAAAGTTTTTCTTTTTCGGGCCACCCTGCCTTGGTGGGAATCGGCCGATGTGTTAATAAAAAATAATATGTGTGAATGATGGTGAAAGTGTTTTTTCTTTTTGGGCTACCCTGCCTCAGTGGGAGATGACTGGCATGTTGAAAATAAAGAATCACCTCCTCTATATTCCCTCTTTCCAGTCTAATATTCAATTTTTCACTGTCTAATATTTTTGTTATTCTCATCACTTACTCTTTTCAGTGGTTACTCTTTATTTCCTTCTTTTATTTACAATCCTAAACTTTTGACTCTGCCCAACACTCTAGCCTTTATTTCTTTTACAACCCCATCAATACAATATATTAAACACTCACGAAGACATCAAACATTCCTGTCTAAGACCTGCTTTTACTGTAAAATGGTCCCCTTTTCTCCTTCACATCCTAACCTAAGCCTCACTTGCCACAAAGAAAATGCCCTACTGGTTTTAATAATGAATTACCTATTCCATATTTTTGCAACATCTGCCATATTACACCCCTATCCAATCTTTTTCCTAAATCCACAAATGCAACAAACCATTCCCTCCCACTATCCAAGTAGTGCTCACTTATATGCTTCAAAGTAAATACTTGATCTACTCATCACCTACCTTTCCTAAAGACTCGTACTTTCTTTCTCCTAACTTTTCAATAATAATTCTACTGTACACTTTACCCATTATACTCAGGAGACTTAGTCCCCTAGAATTCTTAATTCCCTCGTCACCTTTTCCCTTATACAAAGGAACTACAGTGGACCCTTGGCACTCAAACTTAATTGGTTCCAGAAGGCTGTTCGAGTGCCGATCTGTTCAAGTACAGAACCTGCCTGCCTTGTATGGGCCAGTAGGCCTTCTGCAGTGTTCCTCCATTCTTATGTTTAAATTTTTCCCAACCAATTTTCTTTTTGGTTGGCTATTATCACTAACCCTTTTAGGCCCCATGGTGACTTATTTATACAAATAAAATAAAAAACACCAAAAAATGCAAAAACAAGAAATGATTTACAGTGAAGTTCTAGCAGGTCGTGCTTGTTTGGTCGAGTGCCGAGCAAATAGTTGACTACCGAGCGATCTGTTTACTGAACAAAGCGTTCAAATACCAAATTATTCGACTACGGAGCTGTTCAAGTACCAAGGTTCCACTGTATGCATGCTCTCTGCCAATCCTTAGGTATCTTTCCTTCTTTCATGCATATATTTAGAAAATACATCAACAACTCCAAAACAACATCCCCACCTGCTTTTAAACTTGTGATGGGATGATACCCAAATTTTGGCCAATATCAATACAGACTCAATTTTAGGCTGTTACATATCAATACCAATACCATTAAAATTAGGCAATACCCACTGTTACCAATACTTAATCTTAGACAAATACCGATACTATAAAAATTATCCCATCCACACAGATAATGATACCTATACTAATATTTGGCACACCCCTATTTTTAACATGCCAGTCTTAATCCCATCTGTCCCAGCTTTACCCACTTTCATTCTACACACTGCCTCATGAACTTCCCCAACATTCATCTCTGGAACTTCCTTAACCCTACCAGTTATTATTCCTTTGTCCAATGCATATCACCATCTCCCTTTGAAATCCTACAAGTTATATACCCAAACCAATATTCAAAAATATTAGGTCAAATTCTTTAATTTTTTTTTTAACACGTCGGCTGTTTCCCACCCAAAAAGAAACAAAAAAAACTTTCATCATCATTCAACACTTTCACTATCATTCATACATAATCACTGTCTTTGCAGAGGCGCTCAGATACGACAGTTTAGATGTCACTCCAAACAACCAATATCCCAAACCCCTCCTTTAAAAGTGCAGGCATTGTATTTCCCACTTCTAGGACTCAAGTCCAACTAATTGGTTTCCCTGAATTCCTTCACAAACTATTACCCTGCTCACACTCCAACAGTTCGTCAGGTCCCAAAAACCATTCGCCTCCATCTAACATACTTGCTGGAAGTCCAAGCTCCTCACCCACAAAAACCTCCCTTACCCTCTTCCTCCAACCCCAATTCTCAATACAATACAAATATTTATTTCCTTGTAAAGCTTACAATGTGTGGTTTACGCATTATAAGATTTTAATTACAAAGGTGGCCACTATTGTGCCTAGGCACTACGAGCAGAGTAATACTAATTCTTGCGCTATTTTAATACAGGTTATGTTTGAGTAGTATATTTGAACATATTATTAGGTACATAATTAGATACACTCCCTGTTAGGTACATACATAATTAGGTTTAAAATAGTTGGGTAGTCCAAATCATTTACTAATACATATTACAAATGGTAGATTTAGTAATGGGATTCGATTTGTCTTGGCATGATACATTGTTTCTATTAAAGCCATACTGGATGAGTATCTTAGGCAAACTTAGGATTAGCTTAAGATTTAATAGGACTAACTTAAGATTAATAGGCAATAGCTATAAATATTAGGAATTTTATGTTTAGTCATTTGGGTGGGTGTAGGTGTAAATTATGGGGGAATTACAGATAACAAGAGTAAGTCTATATTGTTTTGAGTATGTTCATGACTGAATTAAATACGTAGAGTTGAGAACATTCTGTAAGATTAATTTCAGGTTAAACGTGTACTATTTTATATGCATAATAAAAATCTACATATCTACAAGAATGAAATTTACGATACAATACTCACTGTTAAAGTCATTGCTTCGCGTCTCTGTATCATCAAGTTGTGACAGAGCAGGTGGTGCTGTTGATGGGGGCCCTGGAGGTGGTGGCTGTTGGGAAGGCGGTATTCCACTCCATGGACTTGAAGCATCTGAAGATCTTTGATATGGGGTATCTAGTACTCTATCCGGATTCCTTCCACTGTTTCTTCCATGTGGCCGCTCAGAATGCCTACTGTGCAATCGATCTGACCCCCTCCTTGGTAGACGATCAGAATTTGTATCGCACCACCTTTCTGACACTCTTCCATATGGCCTGTCAAACCACCTGCTGGAATTTCTCAGGGAAGCCCTCTCAAGGGGTCTGGTATAAGGTCTGTCTAAAGGCCTCTGATATGACCTGTCTAATGGCCTAGGTGTTAAATTTGCTGCTTCCCTCCTTTCACTTCCTACATTGTTTTCTTGAGAGACTGCTAAATAAAGAGTATATTTTTTATTATCATTCATTCTACTAATTTATTTTGTTCTAATTTATATACTCATCTCAAAGTGGTGACTGAAATACTTACATTACATTCACATGATTTCTTGGCATATTTCAAAATAACAAATAGGTTACAAAAGTTAAATTACAGAACTTTTAAATAAAAGTTACATTTAATTCTAGTACTAGTACTACAAGTAGTAGTACTAGTAGTAATACTAGTACTATAGTACTAGCAGACCAAAACCCACAGAGGTAATGAAGCACCTTATAATTATGAGTTAATCATTTTTGATTCAAAGAATGAAAGGAATGCTCCAGCTGCTAGGATCAAAAGCACTTCACCAGCATTAAAGAACACCACTGAAGGAGCCTCATACCTCTCAAAATTTCTTTCTTTCTTCCCTTTCTTCTCTTCCTTGGAAACCTCTACTACAATGTCTAGTAACTCCTAAAATCTGCTCTGTTTAGTCTTAGATTTACTGTGTGTTGTCTTACCACCTTTCTTTCATATTTTGCTACTTTCATTTTACATAACTAAATCCCTTATTCCACTCAATGAATTATATTTTTCAACATTTCCTGTGCTCATTCCAGTCTATGATTTCTAACAAGAGATTTTTTTCACTGCCTTTAACCCTCTTGCTGCCACTTTTGAAGTAATGCTTCACACCTATGCAAAGTTGTCACCCCATTATACTTTAATATATTTATATTTTACTCCATGGGGAAGTGGAACAGAATTCTTCCTCCGTAAGCCATGCGCATCGTAAGAGGCGACTAAAATGCCGGGAGCAAGGGGCTAGTTACCCCTTCTCCTGTATACAGTGGACCCTCGGTTAACGAAAAAAATTCATTGCAGAAGCCTGCTCAAGTGCCATTACCGAACGAATTTACGTCCTTAAGAAATAATGTCATGTAGGTTAGTCTATTTCAGACCCCCAAAACTACACTTCCACAAGAACTTACAAAATTATACTTACATAATTGCACGATTTCCGGGGTATTCGTTAACCGAGGGTCCACTGTATATTACTAAATGTAAAAGGTGAAACTTTCGTTTTTCCTTTTGGGCCACCCCGCTTCGGTGGGAAACGGCCAACGTGTTGAAAGAAAGATTTATATTTTAGCTACCAGTGGCAAACTTTCTTCCCCCAGACTCATCAACACACTGATAATCTTTGGCTTATTTCTCACAGACTTATCTACTGACACATTCACTTCCTCCCAACCTTTTCCTTCCATTTTAAAATAATTTTTACTTTCCTACACACTATACCATCTCCAACGTAGAGTTCCATACTCTGCCAAACGCTCATAATTAACACCATGAGAATAGCTATCACAGCAGTATTAGTGTTTCAACCTTACGGTTAAAGTTTATTAAAGTTCAGAGGGTTATTTGAATTGTGATGTCCATACACTTCTGACAAATTAGCTACTGAATGAATAAACAATGGTAAACAAGTCCCCTACTTTAGATCATCCTACTTTGGTGAAAAGAAGCCACTACGATAAAAGAAATAATTGCACTGCAGCTTAGGTTATCCACAAGCAATTTACTGGTGCTTACCTGAGGTGGAGCTACTGTTAGTTGCATTGGCTGCATTGGCTGCATTAGCAGACTGATGAGCAATCATATTAGCAATTCTGGAAGCCAGAGATGTTGTCGGTGGGCCAGCTCGTCGATAACGCTCTGCCAAAAAATTTATAATTACTTAACCCTTCCACTGTCCATCATGTACATTTACGTAATTGATGCCAAAGTCCCTCACGTAGATCTATGGTCTCTACAGTGTGGTGAGTGTGCACAGTATAAAAAAAATCCTCCCCTGTGGGGTTCATGTTGGGAAAAGAAAATTCAGACCTTGTGTCTGGTTTAGAACAGTGACTCTGAGGTCTTTTCTAAGATGGTTTTTTATGGTTTTATTGGCTGTTTCTTGGCATTATTTGTTAGAATAGGAGAATAGTATAACAGAGATGGTTGGGATTGCTTTCAGGAATGGAAGTAGCTTGAAATGAGGCTCAAAGTAGGAGAAACATTAAATTTTTGTTGATTTTCCAGAGGATGGGCAAGGCAACCCCTATACCCCCACGTCTAATTTAGGGGTTCTTATCAGGTTTAATACAATTATTGGGAAGACATAAACTATGACAAATCGTTCCTGGTTATAATTTATTATCTGAGAAATAGGTCAAATCTTTGATTTTTTGTGTGATGATAAATTTAAAATGGAAAGAAGTGTAACACAGAGGTCTGGAGGCATAATTAATGAAGACAGGCAATGTTATTTTAATGCCTGAAATGTCTACAGTGCTTATTTTGGACTATTTTTAAATTTTTTAAGTCCACACCTAATTTTCACACTACAAAATCTCTGCATAATACTGACACCACCCACTGCCCTTAGACATGACATCTCCACTGCCTCCAGCCTCCTCCTTGCTGCAGCATTTACAACCCATGCTTCATACCCATATAAGAGTGTTGGTACCATTATACTCTCATATATTCCCTTCTTTGCCTTTATGGATAATGTTCTTTGTCTCCACAGATACCGCAATGCACCACTCACCCTTCTTTCTCCATCAATTTTATGGTTTACCTCGTTCTTCATAAACCCATTAGCTGACAAGTCTACTCCCAAATAGATGAACACATTCACTTCTCTCATATTTACTCCCTCCCTTCAACGTGATATCCAATTTATCTTTCCCTAACTCATTTGATATCCTCATCACCTTACTCTTATCTATGTTCACTTTCAACTTTCTTCCTTTACACACCCTCCCAAACTCGTCCACTAACCTTAGCAACTTTCTCTTCAGAATCTCCCAAAAGCACAGTATCATCAGCAAAAAGTAACTGTGTCAACTCCCATTTTGTATTTGATTCCCCATAATTTAATCCCACCCCTCTCCCCAACACCCTAGCATTTACTTCTACAACCCTATCTATAAATATGTTAAACAACCATGGTGACATTACACATCCCTGTCTATGGCCTACTTTTACTGGAAAGTAATCTCCCTCTCTCCTACACACCTAAGCCTCACTATCCTCAAAAACTCTTTACAGAATTTAGTAACTTACTACCTATTCCACACACTTGCAACATCTGCCGCACTGCTTCCCTATCTACCCTATCATTTGCATTTTCTAAATCCATAAATGCAACAAAAACTTCCCTACCTTTATCTAAATATTGTTCACTTATATGCTTCAATGTAAACACTTGGTATACACATCCGGTACCCATTCTACAGCCTCTTTCAATAATAGCCCTATCATACACTTTACCTGGTATACTCAGTAAACTTCTTCCCTTATAATTTTTACATTCTCTTTTGTCCCCCTTCCCTTTATATAAAGGAACTATACATGCTCTCTGCCAATCCCTAGGTACCTTCCCCTCTTTCGTACATTTATTGAACAAAATTAACAACCACTCCAAAACTATATCCCCACCTGCTTTTAACATTTCTGTCATGATCCCATCAGTTCCAGCTGCTTTACCCCCTTTCATTCTACCAAATGCCTCATGTACCTCCCCCACATTTACATCAAGCTCCTCATCACTCCTAAAAGATGTTATATCACCCTGGCAATCATGCTGGGGAGCAACATGACTGCCAGGGAGCAAGCTCCAATTTCATGCTCCTAGGGAAAACTGATAGTATCTTTCCCTCCTGGGTGATGGTAATGTACAAATGCCTAAATTACTGTCATGAAGTATTAAATGCTAAGGTTTTTGATTACATAAAACACTTCTAGAAATGTCTTCCAACTGCAACAAGTAACATGCTTACCAGGAGGACTTGGTGGATCCTCTTCCCGGCCTACAGATGCAGATGAGGTAGCGGATGATGTGCTGGAAGTGGAGGAAGAGGAATTGAGAAGCCCACGCAGGCGACGCTCCTGCTGCTCTAGCACTTCCTGTCTCTCCCGTAAGCGTTCCTGAAGTCGTTCAAAGGAGTGACGTATCATCTGAGGATGCTTTGATGAATTACCCAATAGTAGAGGTGGGCTAAGTTTACTTATTGAATCCCTAATAAAGAATGAATTTTAAGTTCTTACAACCCAAAAAATAGAAAATGCAAAATGTACTATGGTAATCAATAAAATAACTTTACATTAAAAATGCATCCCATTATTTTCCTGCACTAATATAGTGATATGCATTCAATTCAAGGATTATGTGGAATAAAATAAGGGTTGGACATGAAAAGTGGGTCATAATAAGTGTGTATGCACCTGGAGAAGAGAGGAGTGTAGAGGAGAGAGAGAGAGATTTTGGGAGATGTTAAGCAAGTGTGCAGGAACTTTTGAGCCAAGTGAGAGAGAAATTGTGGTTGGGGACCTAAATGTTAAAGTAGGAAAAGCATTTAGAGAGGGTGTGGTAGGTAAGTTTGGGGTGCCAGGTGTAAATGATAATGGGGAGCATTTGATTGAACTTTGTATAGAAAGAGGTTTGGTTATAGGTAACACATATTTTAAGAAAAAGAGGACAAACAAGTATACAAGATATAGTGTAAGGTGAAATGACAGTAGTTTGTTGGACTACGTATTGGTAGACAAAAGATTGTTGGGTAGACTTCAGGATGTACATGTTTATAGTAAAAGTGAAAGTAAAAGGTAGATGGGATACAAGGAGAATGGAAACAGCAAGTAAGAGAGAAGTGAAGATTTATAAACTAACGGAGGAAGCAGTTAGGGTAAGATATAAAGAATTGTTGGAGGACAGATGGGCTAGCGAGAGTATAGGCAATGGGGTAGAAGATGTATGGGGTAAGTTTAAGAATACTGTATAGTGTGTTCAGCAGAAGTTTGAGGTTACAGGAAAGTGGGTGCGGGAGGGAAGAAGAGCGATTGGTGGAATGTTGATGTAAGGAGAGTAGTAAGAGAGAAAAAGTTAGCATATGAGAGGTTTTTACAAAGTAGAAGTGATACAAGGAGGGAGGAGTATAAGGAGAGAAAAGGAGAGGTTAAGAGAGTGGTGAAGCAATGTAAAAAGAGAGCAAATGAGAGGGTGGGTGAGATGTTATCAACAAATTTTGTTGATAACATTAATAAGATTAATAAGTTGAGAAAGTCTAGGGAAAGAATGGATTTGTTAGTTAAAAAGAGGAGAGGAGAGTTATTAAATGGAGAGTTAGAGGTATCGGGAAGATGGAGGAAATATTTTGAGGAATTGTTAAATGTTGATGAAGATAGGGAAGCTGTGATTTCGTGTATAGGGCAAGGAGGAATAACATCTTATAGGAGTGAGGAAAAACCAGTGGTGAGTGTGGGTGAAGTGCATGAGGCAGTGAGTAGAATGAAAAGGGGTAAAGCAGCTGGGATTGATGGGATAAAGAAAAAATGTTAAAAGCAGGTGGGGATATAGTTTTGGAGTGGTTAGTGGTTTTATTTAATAAATGTATGGAAGAGGGTAAGGTACCTAGGGATTGGCAGAGCATGCATAGTTCCTTTGTATAAAGGCAAAGGGAACAAGAGAGAGTGTAAAAATTATAGGGGAATAAGTCTGTTGAGTTCTAGGTAGTAGGTTGGTAGACAGCAACCACCCAGGGAGGTACTACCGTCCTGCCAGTGAGTGTAAAACGAAAGCCTGTAATTGTTTTACATGATGGTAGGATTGCTGGTGTCTTTTTTCTGTCTCAAACATGCAAGATTTCAGGTACATCTTGCTACTTCTACTTACACTTAGGTCACACTACACATTCATGTACAAGCATATATATACACACCCCTTTGGGGTTTCTTCTATTTTCTTACTAGTTCTTGTTCTTATTTCCTCTTATCACCATGGGGAAGTGGAACAGAATTCTTCCTCCGTAAGCCATGCGTGTCGTAAGAGGCGACTAAAATGCCGGGAGCAAGGGGCTAGTAACCCCTTCTCCTGTATATATTACTTAATTTAAAAGGGGAAACTTTCGTTTTTCATTTTGGGCCACCCCGCTTCGGTGGGAAACGGCCGACGTGTTGAAAGAAGAAGAAAAGTCTGTTGAGTATACCTGGTAAAGTGTATGGTAGAGTTATTATTGAAAGAATTGAGAATAAGACAGAGAGCAGGATAGCAGATGAACAAGGAGGTTTTAGGAAGGGTAGGGGGTGTGTAGACCAAGTGTTTGCAGTGAAACATATAGGTGAACAGTATTTAAATAAGGGTAAAGAGGTTTTTGTGGCATTTATGGATTTGGAAAAGACATATGATAGGGTGGATAGGGGAGCAATGTGGCAGATGTTGCAAATGTATGTAATAGGAGGTAGGTTATTGAAAGCGGTGAAAAGTTTTTACGAGGATAGTGAGGCTCAGGTTAGAGTATGAAGGCAAGAGGGAGATTATTTCCCAGTAAACGTAGGCCTTAGACGGATGTGTGATGTCACCATGGTTGTTCAATATATTTGTAGATGGAGTTGTAAGAGAAGTAAATGCTCGGGTGTTGGCAAGAGGTGTGGGGTTAAAAGATAAAAAATCTAACACAAAGTGGGAGTTGTCACAGTTGCTCTTTGCTGATGACACTATGCTTTTGGGAGATTCTGAAGAGAAGTTGCAGAAGTTGGTTGATGAGTTTGGAAGGGTATGTAAAAGAAGCAAATTAACAGTGAATATAGGAAAGAGTGAGGTGATGAGGATAACAAAAAAATTAGGTAACGGAAGATTGGATATTAGATTGGAGGGAGAGAATATGGAGGAGGTGAATGTGTTCAGATATTTGGGACTGGACGTGTCAGCAGATGGGTCTATGAAGGATGAGGTGAATCATAGAATTGACAAGGGGAAAAAGGTGAGTGGTGCACTGAGGAGTCTGGAGTAGGGATGTATCGGATGTGAAAAATTTAGATATCCGGTATGCGGATGTGTATACGGATGTCTTACTTACTCATTTTACGGATGCGAATGCAGATGCGGATGTAAGAAATTGTGCAGATGCTCCGCGGATGCGGATGTAAGAAATTGTGCGGATGTTCCGCAGATGCGGATGCAGATGCAAATATCCGATACATCACTAGTCTGGAGACAACGAACTTTATCCATGAGAGCAAAGAGGGAAATGTATGAGAGAATAGTTATACCAATGCTGTTGTATGGGTGTAAGGCATGGGTTGTGAATGTTGCAACAATGAGAAGGCTGGAGGCAGTGGAGATGTCATGTCTGAACGCAATGTGTGGTGTGAATATAATGCAGGGAATCCGCAGTTTGGAGATTAGGAGGTGTGGGATTACTAAAACTATTATCCAGAGGGCTGAGGGGTTATTGAGATTGTTTGGACATGTAGAGAGAATGGAACGAAATAGAATGACTTCGAGTGTATAAATCTGTAGTGGAGGGAAGGTGGGTTAGAGGTTGGCGTAGGAAAGGTTGGAGGGAGGGGGTAAAGGAGGTTTTGTGCGTGAGGGGCTTGGACTTCCAGCAAGCTTGTGTGAGCATGTTAGATAGGAGCGAATGGAGACAAATGGTTTTTAGGACTTGACATGCTGTTGGAGTGTAAGCAAGGTAACATTTATGAAGGGATTCAGGGAAACCGGCAGGCCGGACTTGATTCCTGGAGATGGGAAGTACAGTGCCGGAACTCTGAAGGAGGGGTGTTAATGTTGCAGTTTTATAACTGTAGTGTAAGCATGCCTCTGGCAAGACAGTGATGGAGTAAATGATGATGAAAGTTTTTCTTTTTTGGGCCACCCTGCCTTGGTGGGATTCAGGGAAACCAGTTAATTGATTTAGTTGGACTCGAGTCCTGGAAATGGGAAGTACAATGCCTGCACTTTAAAGGAGGGGTCTGGGATAGTGACAGCTGGGAGGGACTTATTCTCAGCTGTCGTATCTGAGCGCCTCTGCAAAGACAGTGATTATGTATGAGTGAGGTGAAAGTGTTGAATGATGATGAAAGTATTTTCTTTTTGGGGATTTTCTTTATTATTGGGTCACCCTGCCTCGGTGGGAGACGGCCAACTTGTTGAAAAAAAAAAATCCTTATGAAACAGTAATAAGGCAATTAAACAAACTACTAAGGTATCCCAAACAGGGATGACTAATTGTCTCTCACCAACAGCTTGACCATTGGTGATGAGAGATGATTAAGATACAATTAGTGGACAGAGGATCGACCCTCCACCACTTTGTGAACTCAGTGACCCACACAGGTTTAGTGTTTCATGAAATGCTAGGGTGTTGGGGAGAGGGGTGGGATTAAATTATGGGGAATTAAATGCAAAATGGGAGTTGACACAGTTACTTTTTGCTGATGATACTGTGCTTATGGGAGATTCTAAAGAAAAGTTGCAAACGTTAGTGGACGAGTTTGGGAGAGTGTGTAAAGGTAGAAAGTTGAAAGTGAACATAGATAAGAGTAAGGTGATGAGGGTATCAAACGATTTAAATAAAGAAAAATTGGATATCACATTGGAGAGAGGGATTATGGAAGAAGTAAATGTTTTCAGATATTTGGGAGTTGACGTGTCAGTGGATGGGTTTATGAAGGATGAGGTTAACCATAGAATTGATGAAGGAAAAAAGGTGAGTGGTGCGTTGAGGTATCTGTGGAGACAAAAAACGTTATCCATGGAGGCAAAGAAGGGAATGTACGAAAGTATAGTGGTACCAACATTCTTATATGGGTGTGAAGCATGGGTTGCAAATGCTGCAGCGAGGAGGAGGCTGGAGGCAGTGGAGATGTCCTGTCTAAGGGCAATGTGTGGTGTAAATATTATGCAGAAAATTCGGGAAAGTGGAAATTAGGAGAAGGTGTGGAGTTACTAAAAGTATTTGTCAGAGGGCTGAAGAGGGGTTGTTGAGGTAGTTTGGTCATTTAGAGAGAATGGATCAAAGTAGAATGACTTGGAGAGCATATAAATCTATAGGGGAAGGAAGGCGGGGTAGGGGTCGTCCTCGAAAAGGTTGGAGGGAGGGAGTTAAGGAGGTTTTGTGGGCGAGGGGCTTGGACTTCCAGCAAGCATGTGTGAGCGTGTTAGATAGGAGTGAATGGAGACAAATGGTTTTTGGGACATGACGATCTGTTGGAGTGTGAGCAGGGTAACATTTTGTGAAGGGATTCAGGGAAACCAGTTAATTGATTTAGTTGGACTTGAGTCCTGGAAATGGGAAGTACAATGCCTGCACTTTAAAGGAGGGTCTGGGATAGTGACAGCTGGGAGGGACAATTCTCAGCTGTCGTATCTGAGCTCCTCTGCAAAGACAGTGATTATGTATGTGTGTGGTGATAGTGTTGAATGATGATGAAAGTATTTTCTTTTTGGGGATTTTCTTTCTTTTTGGGTCACCCTGCTTCGGTGGGAGACGGCCGACTTGTTGAAAAAAAAAAAAATAAAAACCCTGACACCATCTTACATTTCGTGTTTGTGTGAGGCACTGATTGCGAGACACTATTCGCACAATATCTCTTGGCTGTTCTTCCGAGTGTCCTTGGTCAGGTGGTGGTGTTGGGAGCGGGCCAATCACAGCTCCAGCCCCAGTAGTTACAGTGGCAGCCCTCGGTTCCCCTAAACTTCTTGCTGATGACAATCTTCCTCCTGCTGTTGCTCCCGTGGCACTATTAGTTCCTTGCAGAGGTGTAGATAACTCTGGAAGGTGAAAACGAGTCCGTATGGAACGACGTCGGGGAATTCGGCGAAAAACACTGGGCGACATCATACATGACCTATTGACAAAAATATATGGTATGTAAAAGGCTTTTTTTAATTTCAAGCAAAGCAAATATTTTTTTTAATTTTGCAATAATTTCATACAAGTTTGACATCCAAATATACAGTGGACCCCCGAGTTTCGGTCACCTCGGAAATCGAACAATTATGTAAGTTTAATATTGTAAGTGCTTTTGTATGTATTTTTGGGGGTCTGGAAGGACTAATCAAATTTACATTTTTCCTTAAGGGAACAAATTCGTTCGGTAATGGCACTTGAACAGCCTTCTGGAATGAATTATGACCGAAACTCGGGGGTCCACTGTATATATAAAAAAAAGTGCTGTGTCAGTCTTATATTTTATTAATTTCTTTTCTTTTTAAAAACATGTTATAAAATGAAATGTGGTAGAAAACAAAATAGAAGATAAACTTTTTTGAGTTAACTGCACTACTGTGTCTTACCACAAGAATACAGTATCACTCTTAGCTAAGATCTCAAACAGCCAAGTAGTATGAGCTTCTTGTTTCAGATAGGGTGTAATTAAGCCCCTACACAAGATAATGTCTTAAGAATAATCATACTCAATTTTCAGTTAAAAATGTAGAGGCAGCTGGCAGCCAATCAGCACACATAATTCAAATGAAAGTATTATACAGCATATTATTGCTATATTTGCAGCATAATTTTGTATATCTATGGAGGCAAAGAAGGGAATGTATGAAAGTATAATGGTACCAACACTCTTATATGGGTGGGAAGCTTGGGTTGTAAATGCTGCAGCGAGGAGGAGGCTGGAGGCAGTGGAGATGTCCTGTCTAAGGGCAATGTGTGGTGTAAATATTATGCAGAGAATTCGGAGTGTGGAAATTAGGAGGTGTGGAGTTACTAAAAGTACAGTGGTACCCCGACTTACGATATTTTTTCATTCCAGAATGCTGTTCAAGTGCCATTACCAAACGAATTTATCTCCATAAGAAATGATGTAAAATAGACTAGTCCGTTTAGACCCCCAAAATTACACTTACAAAAGCATTTAAAAAAATAAACTTATATAAAAGGGTGAGTTTGGGGACCATCGTAAGTCGGGGTACCACTGTATTAGTCAGAGGGCTGAAGAGGGGTTGTTGAGGTGGTTTGGTCATTTAGAGAGAATAGATCAAAGCAGAATGACTTGGAGAGCGTATAAATCTGTAGGGAAAGGAAGGCGGGGGAGGGGTCGTCCTCGAAAAGGTTGGAGGGAGGGGGTAAAGGAGGTTTTGTGGGCGAGGGGCTTGGACTTCCAGCAAGCGTATGTGAGCGTGTTAGATTGGAGTGAATGGAGACGAATGGTTTTTGGGACCTGAGGAGCTGTTGGAGTGTGAGCAGGGTAACATTTTGTGAAGAGATTCAGGGAAACCTGTTAATTGATTTAGTTGGACTTGAGTCCTGGAAATGGGAAGTACAGTGCCTGCACTTTAAAGGAGGGGTCTGGGATAGTGACAGTTTGGAGGGACTATTCTAAACTGTTGTATCTGAGTGCCTCTGCAAAGACAGTGATTATGTATGAGTGAGATGAAAGTGTTGAATGATGATGAAAGTATTTTCTTTTTGGGGATTTTCTTTCTTTTTGGGTCACCCTGCCTTGGTGGGAGACAGCCGACTTGTTGAAAAAAAAAAAAATTGTATAGAAGGCTACAATATTGGACGAAATAATTTTCATATAGAAGGAACCTGTATCAGAAAACACTTAATTTTTAATATTAATGCAGTGTTACTGTACCTGAGCAAATAGAATTCCAAGATATATTTGATTTAAGGACAAACTTAATTTTTGCCGACAAACTTCTAGTATATGTAGTTGATCCAATGTCAAAATTGTTCAGGCCTTTATTGAACTGCTGGTAGAATGTAAACTTCTGTAAATATGTATTCAGATGTCCAACCAGTAGCAGTAATAATTGTAGCAGTAGTTGTAGCAATAGTAATAGCAGTAGTAATAGTAGTAATAGAGGTAGCAGCAGCAGGTAAAGCTTCTTGCTGTTGTTTATTGTTCTTGATGCAGTTGTTGTAGTAGTTGTTATATTTTTGGGGATGCATTAATTCCGTAGGACATACAGCACTTGGGGAACACAAGGTAATCAGGTAAAATCCAAGAAAGGGAAAGGAAGCTCCAATTCTCTCGATTAAAAGCTATCACCAGATTCAAGGTTGCTCTATACAAGTAAAAAGATCTAAGTAAACAAAGGAGAATGGGGTATCACACAGTTAATGCTACAGAGCTAAGATACACCTTTACAGCACTTTCCAAGGCAAGAGATTCTAGTTAATAAAACTGCTATCAAGAATTCAAGTTATAAGATAGGAGTAAGTAGAGGCAAACCTAGGTAGTAGGTTGGTAGACAGCAACCACCCAGGGAGGTACTACTGTCCTGCCGAGTGAGTGTAAAACGAAAGCCTATAATTGTTTTACATGATGGTAGGATTGCTGGTGTCTCAAACATGCAAGATTTCAGGTACATCTTACTACTTCTACTTACACTTAGGTCACACTACACATTCATGTACAAGCATATACAGTCGACCCCCGAGTTTCGTAAAAACTTCACTCCTGAAGTCTGCTCAAGTGCCATTACCGAACGAATTTACTCCCTTAAGGAAAAATTTCACGTAGGTTAGTCTATTTCAGACCCCCAAAAATACACTTCCACAAGAACTTACAAAATTATACTTACATAATTGCACGATTTCTGGGGTATTCGTTAACCGAGGTTCCACTGTACAGTGGTACCCCGACTTACGATGGTCCCCAAACTCACCCTTTTATGTAAGTTTATGTTTTTAAATGCTTTTGTAAGTGTAATTTTGGGGGTCTAAAAGGACTAGTCTATTTTACATCATTTCTTATGGAGATAAATTCGTTTGGTAATGGCACTTGAACAGCATTCTGGAATGAAAAAATATCGTAAGTCGGGGTACCACTGTATATATATACACACACCCCTCTGGGTTTTCTTCTATTTTCTTACTAGCTCTTGTTTTTATTTCCTCTTATCTCCATGGGGAAGTGGAACAGAATTCTTCCTCCGTAAGCCATGCGTGTCATAAGAGGCGACTAAAATGCCAGGAGCAGGGGGCTAGTAACCCCTTCTCCTGTACTAAATGTGAAAGGAGAAACTTTCGTTTTTCCTTTTGGGCCACCCTGCCTCGGTGGGAAATGGCCAACGTGTTGAAAGAAAGAAGTGGAGGCAAATGGATTTTAGGACCTGACGAGCTGTTGGAGTGTGAGCAAGGTAACATTTTGTGGAGGGATTCAGGGAAACCAGTTAGCAAGTCTTGAGTCCTGGAGGTGGGATGTACAGAGCCTGCACTCTAAAGGAGGGGAAGGGATATTTGCTATTTGAAGGGACATCTGAATTGTTGTATCTGCACGCCTCTGCGAGAGTGATATTGTGAATGATGATGAAAGTGTTCCTTTTTTGGGTCACCCTATCTTGGTGGGAGACAGACAGTGTGTTAACAAAAATGATTAGAATATGCAAAATTTATTAAACATGAAAACTTGTTAATAGTGTACATCAACCATTTATTAATCCAATTAAGAGATTTTTTAAATTCCAAGTCTAACTAACACACCTATGAGAATGTCGCGATCGTGCCCTCATCCCAAAAGGCCCTCTCTGTAGTCGTGCAACTGTTCTAGGACTAGTTCGGGACCAATGGCGAATCAGTGGCAAAGGTTGTGGGTTGACACCAGGTCCTAGGCAGGCAGGCACCTGGGGATCATCATCACCTTCACCTCCGCTCCTGTACAGTCAACAGTAGTGTTGTACTTGTGAGAATCACAAAATAGATACTATAATACAATACTGCAATCCATATCATTACAACTTAAAAATTATTTCACATATATGGGCTGGAATGGTAGAAAAGCCCTTGAAACTGACCACAGGTATTATCCCAACTAGAGAAAATTTTAGTTAGAGGTGGAAGTGGGAAAAGAGCATGAGGCAGTGGGTAGATTGAGATTAAAGACAGAGGTTAACCTTTTCAGTGTTGAGGGCCCCTAAATTAAATGTCGCTTCTGTGCTCCAATTTAAAAAAAAAACTTTGGAAAATGAAGAGCCCATTTTTCTGTTGGTAATAAACAGAAATAAAATTGGATCAATACTTACAGCAGCAAGCATGTGCGAGTGTGTTAGATAGGAGTGAATGGAGACGAATGGTTTTTGGGACATGACGATCTGTTGGAGTGTGAGCAGGGTAACATTGTGTGAAGGGATTCAGGGAAACCAGTTAATTGATTTAGTTGGACTTGAGTCCTGGAAATGGGAAGTACAATGCCTGCACTTTAAAGGAGGGGTCTGGGATAGTGACAGCTGGGAGGGACAATTCTCAGCTGTCGTATCTGAGCTCCTCTGCAAAGACAGTGATTATGTATGCGTGTGGTGATAGTGTTGAATGATGATGAAAGTATTTTCTTTTTGGGGATTTTCTTTCTTTTTTGGTCACCCTGCCTCGGTGGGAGACGGCCGACTTGTTGAAAAAAAAACAAAAAAAAACTTAGAGATGTTAAAATTTACACGTAGATATACTTAAACAACAGTAAAACGGTTAAAAGCGGGTAGTTGGTGTGTTTGTTCAGTTTTGCATGAAAGAGAGGAAGGTACCAAAGGATTGGGAGAGAGCATGCATAGTTCTCTTATATAGGGAAAAAGAGAGGAAGTAAGATTTTTAAGAGTATTTAGCCTGTAAAGTATACCAAATTTAAGACAGAAAGAAGGATTGCAGAAGAGTAGGAAGGATTTAGGAAGTGTAGGGAATATGTAGACTAAGGGATTACATTGAAGCAAATTAATGAGCAGTACTTAGATAAGGGTAAAAAGCTGTTAAATTCATGGATTTAGAAAAGGCATATGAAAGTGGATAGGTGAGCCATGTGGTAAATGGTGCAAGTGTATGGAATAGGGGGTAGGTTACTAAAAGCAGTTAAGAGCTTTTATGTGGATAGTGAGGCACAGGTTAAGGTATGTAAGAGAGAGGGAGACTATTTCATAGTGAATGCATGATGACACCATGGATGTTTAACAAATTTATAGATGAGGTTGTAAAAGAGGTGAATGCCAGGATGTTAGGAACAGGTGTGTAACTAAAAGATGTGGGATCCAATAAAACTCTGAGAGTTATCACAGTTGCTTCCTGTTGATGACATTGCTTTTGGGAGATTGTGAAGCCAAGCTGCAAAGCTTGGTGAATGAGATTGGGAGGGTATGTAAAAAAAGGAAATTAAAAGTGAGCACAGAAAAAAAGCAGTGATGATAGTAACACAAAAAGTCTAAAAAGTGGACATATCAGTGGATGCGTCAAATGAAAGACAAGGTGAATCACAGAACAGATGAGGGAAGGAGGAAGGTATGTGGTGTTTTGAAGTGTCTTTGGAAAGAAAAGTAGCTATACTAGAGCCAAAAAAGCAAATGTACCAGATTATATGGTTGTGAGGCATGATTTTTTAATACTGCAGCGACAAGGCTGAAGGCAGTGGAGATGTCATGTTTGAGATAAACGTTCAGAGTGAATTACATTCTAAGAATTCGGAGTGTAAAAATTAAAAGGTGAATACACAAATAACCCGCACATAGGAGAGAGGAGCTTACGACGATGTTTTGGTCCAACTTGGAGCATTTACAAAGTCACAGTATTGTGCCTTTTTTTTGTTATTTAAAAGGTGAAGTGGGGCCACTAAGGGTATAATCCAGAGGGTTGTGTTATGCAGTGTGCTGCAGTAAAAAATTTATATAAAAAAATAATCCCCCATAGTTCTGGGATTGTATTGAATCCGGACGCGTTTTATTCCTGATCAGTCAGTGTGGCCAGGACAGGAGCAGTGTTTAGTGCAGTAGGTTACACACAGCAGAGGAAGCAAGATGTAGCGGTGTGAGTATGTGGTGTTGGGCAAGGTTTTTTTTAATGTATACTTTAATTTTGTTAGTGTTTAAGCGCTCTCAGGTTTATTTGTAAGGCCCTGGTATGCAGAGGCCTGTTTATGCAAGAGGTGATGGTGTTTTTGCCTGCCGGTAATTAGTCTACCAGGCAGTAGTGAAGGAGGGGGTGTATGTTATGGAGCCTCCCTGTTGATATATTTTGTTTAACTCACTAGTAGCAGTGTGCTAGTGAGCTAGTGTGAACTGGAGTGTGGTGTTTTTTTTGTAGTAGGTTATAAATTGTATATAAGTTACTTTAATATAGATATATTTTTGTATAGGTGAGTTTTAATGTCCTTCCTTATATAATAATTAATATTGTTTAACATATGAGTGCAAGCTGGCCCAAGAGTTGCTGTGTTTTTCAGTGTAATTTAAATGCCCCTAGACATCAGTTTGAGCAGCCATTTAGGAGCCAGGACATTTTGTTTAAATTATGATATCAAAGTCACAATAGTTGAGAGAAATTGTTAAAGTGGTTTAGACCTGAAGAATGGAAGGAGGGGTAGGATGACAAAGAGGATTCATAAATCTGGGAGTGAAAGATAGAAAGGGTAGAGGGTCATCCCATGTATTGTTTGAAAATGAGGGGTAAAGGAGAATTTGAGTTTTAGGGGCTTGTAAATCCAGCAGACTTGTGCAAGTGTGTTAAGTAGGAGTGAATGAAGACAAGGTTTTTAAGGACATCTTGTTGAAGTGTGAGCAAGGTAACTTTAATGAAAGGATTCAGAGAAACCAGTTAGCCAGACCCATATCTTCCTCTTGCAATTTATTCCATTTTTACACCACTCTATTTACAAAGAAAGATTCCCAGTATCCCTTCGGCTCCATTTTTTGGTAATTAACAACTGTGGTCTTTTATTACTAAAAAATCTTCTTTATCTATTCCATAATATTTTATGACCCAATATGTTATCTCCTATTTTCCTCACATTGGGAAACATGAGCATCTCAATTTTTTTCAGCCTTTTATTATAACTTTTTTCTTTATTAGTTCTGGGATCAAAGTAGAATGACTTGGAGAGCGTATAAATCTGTAGGGAAAGGAAGGCGGGATAGGAGTCGTCCTAGAAAAGGTTGGAGGGAGGGGGTAAAGGAGGTTTTGTGGGCGAGAGGCTTGGACTTCCAGCAAGCATGTGTGAGCGTGTTAGATAGGAGTGAATGGAGATGAATGGTTTTTGGGACCTGACGAACTGTTGGAGTGTGAGCATGGTAATATTTTGTGAAGGGATTCAGGGAAACCTGTTAATTGATTTAGTTGGACTTGAGTCCTGGAAATGGGAAGTACAATGCCAGCACTGCACTGCAAAGACAGTGATTATGTATGAGTGAGGTGAAAGTGTTGAATGATGATGAAAGTATTTTCTTTTTGGGTCACCCTGCCTCGGTGGGAGACCGTCGACTTGTTGAAAAAAAAAAAAAGTTCTGGGATCCATTGTGAAGCTTTTTTTGGCACTTTTACAATCTGATCAAGATGTTTGAATAGTAAGGACACTGGAACTCTCACTTCCCATTAGAAGTTATGAACAGGAAAATGGTAACATGAACACCAGAGATGACAATCTCATAAGTGACTAAGTGTGGAAGACTACAAATATAAACATATTTAATATATACAGTGTGCACAGTATACACAATAAATTAATAAATATATTTTTCAGTCTTTAATATGCTGGTTGCTGGTATAATAAATGATTCACGCTAAGCCGGGCTTTGGTACTTACATTGAACTTCATGCTCCTAGCACCAATAGCTTGACTGATCTAGTCTGGGACTAGACTACAGTGATGATGACAATAAAAACCATCAAGATTTTATGGTGAAGAAGACCTGAACTACAGCCTTCAATGAAGTACTAAACCACAAACTACAGTTTTCATTATGAAATAATCAGTACCTGCTTCTCACAAAAATGAACTTGCCTGTGGTTGGACGAGGTATTAATTTCTGGAAGAGGTCCACTAAGATCTTCGACAGACTGGTCCACTGACATGCGTAAGGAATGGATTTGGTTCTGTATGTCATATAGCATTGATCGAATTTGCTGTAATCGCATAATTTCATGTCTATGCCGAGTAATTTCCAAGTGTGCTCTGTAAAATAAGATAAAATGCATTAGATATAATTTATGTGAAAGGGCTGAAGAGGGGTTGCTGAGGAGAATTGTTCACTAAAAGATGATGGAGCATAATAGGATGACTATGAGAGTATAAAAATCTGAGGTGGAGGAAAGGAGAGAAAGGGGGTCATCCCAGGAAGGGTTGGGGGGATGAAGGAGACTGAATACGCAACAGGCTGAAGTGGGTGCAATAGGAGTGGAGGAAAGTGATTTTTTGTGACCTGGCAGGTTGTTGGAGTCTGAGCAAGATAACCTTTATGAAAAAGATTCAGGGAAACCAATTAGTTGAATTGGAGTCCTGAATGTGCATGTGACTGCACTCTAAACAAGGGATGAGGGTACTGCAGTTTGTAGGCCCATCAGAACTATGTTAGCACACTTCTGGCAAAACAGCAATTGAATTAATGATCGTGAAGGTGTTTCCTCTTGTTTTGGGTCATCCTCCCTCATTGAGAGAGGGACCAGTGTTGCTGTTTCCAAACTGCACAAATAATCAATTCAAACAATACACTGAATTACATCATCATCCCCACAACTTTCAGCAGGACAGTACTGTACCTCATTCCTCCAGAACTCTAGCCCAGGTAACTGGTTTTCCTGAATCCCTTCATAGGTATTACCTTGCTTATAGTCCAAACAGCACATCCAATCCTAAAAAAAAAACATGTATCCACTCCCAGCTGGATGCTCAAGCCCTTATCACTAATAACCTCCTTAACATCCTTCTTCCAACTCTTTTGGGGATATTCCCCTTACAAACACCCCAACTATATACACCCTCTTGCTAAACCTATCTGATTCCATCCTTTTTAAATGACTAAATCATTTTGACACCATCTCTACTTGTGGCTACAAATAGGTAGCTTTTTTTTAAAAAGCTGAAAAGGTAAGCAAAAAATTACATAGCAGGTACAGTAGTTTTAATTACATAAATACCGAGTAGATGAACTAAGAGGCTGGCACAGACAGAGTCGACAAAATTTGTAAATACTGCAATGAGTTCATATTACATTCATGAGGGGGAAGAGCACTAAACTTGTAGGAGTCATACAGTGCCTGGGAAAAAAGAAGGCATTCAGACTCAATTCAAGGAATTGGAGTACAGGTACAATTCTTTAGATCAAGAGCCCCTCACCAGCATCAAGGAACCATCCATGTGAGGAAACAAGTTCATAATGAAAACAAAGCATTAAAAAAATTAAACAGTATATGCCTTTCATCCAGCCCAAGAATTATTAAAATTTTCTCACAGTCCCAACTTTAAGTAGTGTGTGTCTACTACAGAATGTCACATTACCATTATGTAACCAATTCTGCACATACAGTATATACTTCACATTCCCTCCCAAATCCAACCTTATCTCTCCCTATAAATATTCTAATTGTTACATAACTCTTCCTTTCCATATTTATTCATACATTTCTTAATAGGTTTATATTATTTTGGCTGGTTTTTAATTGATATTTTACTCTTTCAACCTGGCATTGGGAAATTAGCACTCACCTGCATATTCTCTGCATATTTTCAATATGCCGACTAAGGAGCTGAACTCCAAACTGTGGATCAAGCGTGGAGGACGTTTGGAAGCGTGATGTGGATGTGAGGGAAGACATCCGAGACTGAGACACTCCTGAAAGTCCTGAAGGTCCAGGAACTGCAAGATCCTCATTGGGGTCAGTGTGTGGGGCTTGTGGGATGGGCGATATCAAAGGAATGGGAGGCAAAACTGGGTCTCTTTGGTTATTTTGGGACTCACAAGGGACATCAGTTCTTGCTGGGTCCACCTCCCTCAACTGTGAGTCTCTTACCACATTTGTTTGGGTTGCACCTAATTCACTTGGGCGTATTTCACTATTTCCTGCACTATCCTGAGCACCATTATCGTGGGTGCCCTCACGTCTAATGCCTACACCACCACCACCATTATCACTATCCACTTCAATATTTTGAAAAGTACTTCTTAAACCTACTTCACTTCTGGTGTGTGCTAATATGTAACGTCCACCTTGAATAACTGGGAAGTACTCTACATGTAATCCTGCACGCTCTGATTGAGATCCTATGGACCGCAGACTGGGTATTCCATTATTTAATGTATCTTCATCATCACTAGCTCTTTCTTCTGTTCCGCGATAATTTCTCCGTTCACTATTACTACTGTCATTTCTTCTTGCCCCAGACACTGCTTCATCACTGGCCACTGGTGCCCTATGGTCCCCAGATCCACCCGGTGCACCAGTATCTCCCAAACTGTTCACACTGGATGCCTCTCCAGCACTGTCAGAATCTTGACCAGGTCGATGAAGCCTTGAAGCCCACAACAATGAAAGGCGAGTATTTCTCTCAGACACACCACTTGCTCCGCTGGTGGCTGATGAACTAGAATCAAGACTGGATGAAGAGGCACTGTCATCACTAATAATTTGCCGCAAAGTCCGAACAGCACTCAAGCCATAATCCTCTTCCAATCTCAGATTCAGTTCATTGGAAGCTTGAGAATCCCGACCTCCCTGAATGTCTGGAGCCCAAGATGACCGACTTCTGGAATTCTCACCATGAGATGAATCCTGAGGAAAATGGAAAAATGTTATATGTGCACCAAGAATTCATGTATAGTATTCTTATTCTTATTACTTTTTTAACACACTCACTGCCTCCCAATGAGGTAGGGTGACCTAAAAAAGTAGAAACACTTTTACAGTCATTCATTCAATCACTGTCTAGCTAGGCATGCTGACATCACCGCTCGGGAAGTAGGTTGGTAGAGAGCATTAATCCAGGGAGGTACTGCTGCCCTGCCAAATGAGTGCGAAACAGAAACTTGTAACTGTTTTATACAATGGTAGCATTGCTGTTTTTTTTTTTTTTACCTAGATGACAAGTGCAACTTGTTGCTGCTACTACACGTGTGTATGTACATGTGTGTATACACACTCATCTGAATTTCCTTCTAATTTCTTAACAGTTCTTGTTCTTAGTCTTTCCGTTCATTTCCATGAGGAAGTGGAGAAGAATGCTTCCTATGCAAGCAATGTATGTCACAAAAGGTGACTAAAATGCTTGAAGCAAGGGGTTAATAACCCCTTCTCTTACATGAATGACAAAATTTAAAAAGGAAATTATTATTACTATTCTTATTATTATTTTTTTTTTTAACATGTCAGCCATTTCCCACCGAGGCAGGGTGACCAAAATAGAAAGAAAAAAACTTTCATCATCATTCAACACTTTCACCATCACTCATACATAATCACTGTCTTTGCAGAGGAGCTCAGATATGACAGTTAGATGTCCCTCCAAACTGCTAACATCCCAACTTATAATTATTCTTTGTAGTAGTGATAGTAATGCATAGTATCATGCTTCAAATATACATAGTTTAGTTGGGTCTCAGGAGAGAAGTAAGCACACCATCACTGACACAAGCTAGATTGCCAACATGCCAGATGCTTCCCCTGTAATGTTAATGTTAAGTTAAAATACTGAGAGGTTATACAGGAGACACCATGCCTAAACCACCTGACAGTCATGGGTTTTGTCATTTTTTTTAACACGTCTTTGCAGAGATGCTCAGATACGACAGTTTAGATGTCACTCCAAACAACCAATATTCCAAACCCCTCCTTTAGTGTACTTCCCATCTCCAGGACTCAAGTCCTAACCATTAATTAGCCCTGAAAAGTTTAACAACTTTTGGTCCAGACTGACACCTATTGTCAATACAGTAATAATAATACTTTAAGATTTTATATCTTTGAGTGCTTGACTAAGAGAAAATCACAGGCACTCAAACCATAAATACAACAACTATGATAAAAAAGAAAACTAAATTTTAAATTCAAGAATGGATTATGATCATCAGGATCATAAGCTCTGGAATAAAATACCTGATTCTGTGTGGTTCCTCTTCTTTCTTCAGTTACTTGCCGAGCAAACTGACGCGCTTGATTTAGTAGTGCCTGTTGCCCTAAGGTTGCTGGTGGTGGTTCTATAGGATCTGTACCTCTATCAATCTGTCAAAACATTATAAAGCATCTAAAATAATTGCAATATATTAATTTCTGACAGACTTTTTCAAGAGACAATGACAGTCTCTACAATGTATGACAATATGTAGAACATTTAAATTATAATAAAAAAAAAAATAAGCCCATAGCCAATCAACAGACAACATTAACTTCTTAAATGCAAGTGATGACTAGGAGTCTGACATACTAAGTAGTACGCATAATTTTTCATGCCTTCAAATATGCCACCTGCCAATATTTTTGACCTCAGCACAACTGTTTTGGTCTTTAACAACCTCTTCATGCTTTTGAAAAAAATACATGACCAAATGACTCCACATAGTGCATCATGGGTAACACTGCCTAATCAATATAAGTAAACAATGAAACCAGGACTTCTCGTTACACCACCAGCTTACCTACCAGCAAAAAGGGTGTGTAACTGGCAGAGTAATTCCAAATTCATTACAATTTCATGATATTAGTGGAATTCAGCCAAAAAGCACACTATAGATTTAACCTAGAATAACCCAATATAGTCAAACTGACCTATTTCCATGTTTTGATGAGTATTATACCAAGAAACAACTGTCATATAAGATTTTCTTGTAAATACATGTTTTACAGTGGTCTTTAAGGTGCATAGATGTTATTGACACAGAAATTACTTAATGTTTATATAACCACAACATTCCCTTGAGCCTAAATATCTACCATAATAATTAACAAATACACTACTGCCACAAACAAAAAGCAATATTTTAAAGAATAAAAACTTCCCCTCTACAAAACTCACTCTGCTTGCTGCTCGAGTCACATTGCTGAAGGCTCTGCTGGTAAGAGCCTCATATCTTGACATTAGGTTGAGGTACTGATTTGACAACTGATTGTAACGGTGGGAGAGTTGCTGCTCTCTCTCCACTAGCTCTGACTGAGAGAGAAATGGTGCACCCGGTGATCCTCCAAGTCTGCAGGAACCTTGGGCTGATCGGTCATGATGAGAGTTGGCAATGCCAGTAATCAATTTGTGCCCAAGAGGGTCAAACTTCACATACCTTTTATCAGATAAAAAAAAAAAAGAATTTTCAAATGAATTATATCTATCAAAAATACAGTAAGGTAAATATTTTATAGATATTTTTGATGGTACACATTTACAAAGTGTACTGTATAATGAAAGCAATTGCAATAGTCCAACAGGAATATTGTTTATCTTTAAAATATGGCATGAGAATATAAATACATTACAAATAATTAAGAACAACTGTACATCAAGGTGGATGAAGGAAAAGTGAAAAAAGTTATTTGTTATATCAATTCAATTAGGAAATAAGAACACAATTATACAACATTCAAACACTCATTTTGTTTAACCCTTAAACTGTCCAACCATAGATCCATGTTTGCTTGCGTAGCACACCAAACGTAGATCTACGTTTTTTTACATACTTTCTTATTGAGAATATCAAGGTCAGAGTGCTACGCACGTACACGTATATCTACTTTTTTTTTACATGCTTTCTTATGGAGAAAATCAAGGTCAGAGCACTGCCCACAAAAACGTAGATCTACGTTTGGACAGTTTAAGGGTTAATTTATTAACATACAATACGAGTTTGAGACTTAATGGATTTTTAATTCTTTTTAGTAATATAAAAAGATGAGCACCTATGAATATTGTAAACTCATTTTTTCCTTTACTTTTGGGAGCATTCCCTCTCCATGAAGTGGAAAATGAGTGATGTGGAAAAGGAGGGGTCTATGGTAGTAGCAGTAGCGGTGGTGATAGAGGAAATAAGTGTCAACAGCAGCAATGTTGGTGTATATTCCCCACATGAGGCCTGGTCACAGACCGGGCCGTGGGGGCTTTGACCCCCGGAACTCTCTCCAGGTATACAGTGGACCCTCGGTTAACGAAAAAAATTCATTGCAGAAGCCTGCTCAAGTGCCATTACCGAACGAATTTACGTCCTTAAGAAATAATGTCATGTAGGTTAGTCTATTTCAGACCCCCAAAACTACACTTCCACAAGAACTTACCAAATTATACTTACATAATTGCACGATTTCCGGGGTATTCGTTAACCGAGGGTCCACTGTACTTCAATTAAGAAGAATAAAATACGTACTTTAAAGTGCATTTAACACACTGGCCTTTCTTACCTTACTTTCTCTTTATCATCTGCAGTACATATTTTTGCAAAAGGCTGTGGTTGAAACCAATCCCAGAAGTAGATTTCATTGAATGTTGCAATAACAAGGACTTGGTCTGTTGGATGAAATGCCAGGGAGGCAATGACTGTGTTCTTCTCTGTGGTCCACACCTCACTGCCACCCTGTTCCAAAGGCAAAATTTTATTTAATTAGAAGATAAAATATATTTATTGTGCCTATTTTTAGAGAGTCAAATTAGGCAATATAAAAGATGTATTATGTTAAGAGAGGTGGCAAGCAAGTTTTCAACACCAATCAGAAGAAAAATCCTCATCTGAAAGAGGCTCACACACAAAAAGAGGAGGACCAGGGAAAAAAACAATATCATGACACGTAAAATACTTAAAGAGGATAAGATGTAAAAAGTGAGCCAGGAGACATATGTCAGCTAAAAATAAAGAGAAGTCAGAGAGATGGTAGGATGTACCTACCAGGTAATTAATCTAGTAGTAAATGGAATGAACTAGAAAAAGAGGTGTTACAGCAAATACTGTACTGTATACAGTGTCAAAAGTAGATATATTTAGGCCCTAGAGGCCAGAAATCAGTAAAGCCCCTCAAAAAAAAGTTAAGAGGCAGGACCAGGAGCTATGACTCGACCCCTGCAAACAACTAGTTGAGTACATCAAGCCACCTCCCTGAACAAAAAAAAAAAAAAAAAAGTTCACATATGGATACTCGGAATTACAGTACGTAATTCTACTCCAGAGTCTTATCACTCTTTACACACGATGCCTCACCAACCTTGAGATCCCACACCCTGACTTCTCCCCCAAGGCAGCCAGAAGCTATGATCTCATTAGATGCAGGATGGAAGGCAACACACCAGGGGGTTCTGGGATGACCCTCCAAGGTACATATGCAATGACCAGTCTTCACTTCAGTCACATAAATGTTATGATCTCCATGCGTTGAAGCAACTTTTGATCTAGAAATAAAGAAAAATACAACAATGCTGTACTTGTCGAATATGTATCTGAAGATGTACAGTCACAGACAAAAGTTTCGACACTCCTCAATGAGCTATTTGGTCAAGAAATGAAGAAAATGTTTGACCACAACTGTGCATATACATGTACAGTTTTTAACAAGTCCTACTTACATTCCTGAAACGACATACTGAAGGAATGAGAGATTGAACTGCTAAAGCTTGCTTAAGGGTCAGTACAGCTTTAAACAGGTGTGTAACCGAAGTTTTGACTATGACTGTTTCTGTATAACATATGTACGCATGTATAACTATGTAAATGTACCACTGTGGAGAAACAGCTTAACAAAAGAAATACAGACACAGATGGCAGGGAATTCTTTATTTTGTTTCCCATGCTAACAATGTCTTTATTTCCACTTGTCAGCTTATGCCATTATTTACCTTGTTCAGGAGCTTTTGTCAATGAGTGTACTGTATTGTACACATAAACAGGAAAATAAAATCTACATTTGCCAGCAAACTGTAGCTACCAAGCCATATGTGACTTTTTGTGTAGTACTATAACTGTAATAAATGTATATGTATTATGCTATACAAAAAAATTTACACTACTTACATACAATACAGTTAAGACCATAAGAATAGAGAACTGCAGTAGGACTACTGGTTCATGCTAGGCAGGTTCTGCTCACACCCAACCACTCTCGCTCATGTACCTGTCCAGCTCATTTTTTAAGTTAACCAAAATACTCACATCAATGACATAACTTGGCAGTTTGTTCTGCTCACTACAACTTTATTGCCAAACCAGTAGTTTCCTATATCCTTTCTAAATCTAAATTTACTCAGCATAAACCCATTGCTTGCAAAACCTGTCTTTGTTATATATTTTCAGCACTATTTATATTACCTTTTTTTATTTTGGATTTTTATCTGTACACATCAATTATAAAAATCTTAATTCTACACCTTTTCAGGGAGTGCAAATTCATCACCTTCATCCCATCTTTGTAGATGCCATCATAAACAAAGGAAGAAATAATGAATAATTCATGCCAAGAATTGTAAACAAAAGTGTTATATATTAAAGGCGGTGACTGGGCCAACACAGATTCATACACGTTTTCTCTGATGCTGAACCAGAGAAAACGTAATGTTTTCCTTCTGCCTGGCTAGCACACCTCCATAGCATATAAACATTGCATGTTTGTATGCTATGTAACGTGTTTCTTATATAATTTTGAAGAAAATAGTATCATAGATGGATTAATGAAAATGTCTATATTAACCTAAAATAAAACATTTAATGTGCCCAAGAGTGATTATTATTACATATTAGTATCACGAACGTTTGAGCAGCCCAGGCGGATGCGTCTGGTACGGACGATTTCCGAGCAGATGTAGGAAACCCGGGGTAAAAATTCACCGAAAAGTGCCTGAAATCCGAATTGTACGATATCCGGACCGGACGAAAACCGGGGTTCCACTGTATTTATCTTATTTATTATGATGCAAGCAGAGGGTCCATGTATTTACTGTCTATAATGAGTATAATAGTTGCACCACCACCAAGAATGTTTTGGGTAATATTTTAACTACTGTACTTGACATATACTGAACAGTGCACAAACAATATTCTGAAGAGGATATTTGAAGATATAAATACCTTCTAACAAGTGAGCAAGATACTGATTGAAGAAGTCTTTATTGTACAATATTACACCAAAAATTGGCTTCTGTAATAAACCAATGTACAATAAAGACTCCTCTGCAATCAGTGTTTTAACCACCATCTGGTTGGTGCTTTGCCATTTTTCTGGTACTTTTCAAGTGGAGAGTACTGATTAAATACATCGACATACCTGTGACCAGTTTCCAGTTTTTCTATCCTCGCAGCTTGGCCTGAGCTCAGACTTCTTTGTTGGCTTGCCTGGTCAACTAGGCTGTTGCTACCAGTGACTTACAGGCCTACATAGCCATCACAACCTGGCTGATCTGGTACATATAGCAGCAGTGGTCCGGTTTCCTCTTAGAAACTTCTACAGTACAACATACAATACTAACCAAAAAACAATTACACAAATTAATACAGTATAGGAAAAACATACCCATCAGGACTAAACACCATCAAGAATGTAGACTTTGGTGCACCAGGCAGCTGACATGAGAGTTGAGAATGCTGGCGGTACACCAAGGTCTCCTCCGTCACACGATGTAGCTGATTAATAGTTGCCCTTGGATACCTGGTTGGCACTTCCCTTCGGGAGAGAAGTACTGCTGTGGGCACTAAAAGAGGGTCTTGATATCGTACCCCCCCTCCTGTCTCCCCCACCCTCCAGTTTCATATCTGTGTCTGGGTCATCCATCCTGGAAAGGATACAGTATTATGTATAAATTATTATTATTACTATTATTGTTATTATTAGGGCTAGACTACTGGACCAGTAGTCAGATGCCCAAACGTAAACAGCTTCTATTCTATTCTAATAAACAGAAATCAGTCAGTTTCCGGCTTTATAAACCAATAATAATGATGTTTAGTACAAGTGTTGAAATTGTGAGGGGAAAAGAAGGGGTCTTTCAGGGCTAACATAAATTTGTTAATGATTGTCTACAGCTCTAGAGTGTTTGCAAACTCAGTATACAGTATATGTATATCTATAATATATACAGCATAGAAAATGCCTAAAACTTAAACTAAACATTACTACTTAAAAATAATATAAACGTTTCATAGTACATACTACTTAAATTCATAAAAATTGCATAAGAACATAGTTAAATTTTCCTGAAATCAACCAAACACTGAGACTGGCTTTGGATGATAAAGATGATTACTTTATTTGGTTTTTGGCTAATGATGAGTTTGGGTCCTGAGAAAATGGCCACTAACCAGTCCTAGAAAAAAATAGTTACTGTAATTGGTTTGCAAACTGTTTTTGTTACATTAGGTTTGGTTGAATTATGCTAGGTTTGATTGGGTTCTTCTAGGTTAGGTTGGGTTACTCTAGGCTATATTCAGTAAATCTCATTAGAATACATTGTTAAAAACTTATCTTTTTTTTACTATTGACTCCAAAAGCAAAATGTGTCGAAAAATGGCTGTCTTTTTACAATTATGAAAAAACACATCTCCTCTTTTACAATTTTGACAAAATATATATCCACTGCAAAAGCTACATAATATTCAACATTTAAAGTTTAATATATATTATATTCCCAGGTCAGAACCCTGACATTACACATATACTACTTAACACCAAAGATACTTATAACATGCCAAACACACTAATTTGTTGTGCAAATTGTTATTTATTGAAATCTTAGCCACGATTTTACTCTATGATGCAGAACCCTTTCAATTTCATATACATACTGTATATTATAAATAGTAACAATGTCTACCCACACCATAGGAAACAAAGTTGTTTGTTGTGCAAATTGCTATTCATCGAGCTTTTAGCCATAATAATACTTTTGGGAATACAGTCACATGATGCAATGAACCAGTGATCCATCGTTGGGTGGCTGAGTTGCTGGTCACAGCCTCATCACCACAACACCAACAGCACTGCATTGCCTCTCACTTCAATATATCACCTGCTTTTGCCCTCAACAGTACAGTATTATTATTATACATTATGTTAGGTTTGATTAGGGTGAGTTATGTTCTGTAACCCAGAAGTTTGGTTGGGTTAGTTTTTTACATATACAGTACACAAATAAAAAATACCTCAAATGAACATTATAATCATGGGGAGCACTAAACCCATAGGGATTATACAGCGCATGTGGGGAGGGATGGAAGGTTTTCAGGCTTAATTCAGGGAACTGGAGGACAGATCCAATTCCCTAAATCAAGAGCCCCTCACCAGCATCAAGGAACCTCCCTTGAGGGGCCTCAAATGCACAACCACGTAAATTTTGGATAATTTAGCTCAAAAATATAATGAAGTGGGAACCAAGAATAAAGTTCAACTATAAATCAATCTTTACAGAAATAGTTTGTTACTTTACATATTCCCCCACTTTAAATATTCATTTCGCTGCCTGGCTGGCGGTCGTGCTTAGCACCCCTCTGTTGACAGCCACGCGAGCACTTCACTGAAGACATGGTCCTCAGTGTGAGGCGCCGGGTTAATACAGTTGGTATTGAACTGATTTGTAGGGCGATCACGCCGATGTCGGCGCAGGTCCTGCTACCCATGATCATCAGGGATATGTACGGCGTTGAAGATGCTGACTTGTATGGTGTAGCGCTGAATGGTGCTTACAGGCTGTTCGTCAGACTACTGTCGAGGCCTGTGTACGAATCACTTGTTGATTGTTACCAAGATGTTTGTGTCGACGTTACCCCGGCTGTACGAGTCAGTCTGGTGGATGTATCACACCATTATACTTGGGGGAACGTACACAATGTCCCCTTTGAGGTGGACGAGGCGGATCTGCGTAGTGTCTTCAGCAAGTATGGGGTCATTCATGTTGCGCAACAAGGAAAGTGGGTGACTTTTGCATATGCCGGTTTACCGGAAGGCACATTCTCGCTCAAAATGACTTTGAGACATCCCATTCCTTCTTACATTCACCTTGAAGAGTTCAGGACACAAATAATGGAATCCTATGCTGGACAACGGAGGACATGCCACTTATGTGGTGACTACGACCACATGGCTGCTGAGTGTGCGTAGTGTGGACCAGCCTGGGGCCGGGAACGTGGGGCGGCCCCCGACACAGATCAAGTGGAGCTTGTGCCCAACCGGCAGAGTGATGGAGGGCGTGGTCGAATGTGGAGTGAGGAGGTAGAGGCGATAGCAGTGGTGTCGGTGGTGGACCTGCCTTTGCCTGAGTCGCCCATCACCTTGGTGGTGCAGCCCACTGGTGAGGTTGCCCCAGTGGCAGAGGAAGGTGGAGAATTAAACGAATTTTAATGCTCACGGATGAGGTTGTTCCATGTGCGCAGTTGAAGGGGCCAGGGGAGGAGTCGGTGGCCAGAGCTAGACAAGTGCAGGTAGCGATCATAGATGTGGCCAGCGAGGTAGTTTCGCCTGCTTTCCAGGTAGACGTGCAGTTAGCGGAGGTGGAGGTTCATCAAGTGGACACTCAAAGTGACTAGCATGGAGGGGGACGTCATGCCCAGGAAAAAAGTGGTGGCCACGTCGGACTCCGATGATGTTCTGACCCCAGCACAAAGGACAGGGAAGAAGGCATGGATAGAAGGAAGCCGTGGTGGGGGAGGTGGCACGCGGATTCAGCAGGCCGTGCAAGGGGGGTTCGTACCACGAGTAGCAAGGGCGGTAAAGGTGGGCCACAGGGCCCTGGTGGGCAGGTGAAAGGTGTGAGGCAGAAGGGAAGGAAACCTTGAGCTGGCCTTCGGTGCATGACTATTAATGCCAATGGGTTGTGTGCACGAAAGAAGCTTGATTGGCTGCGTATGTTTCTGAGTAGGCATTGTGTGGACGTAGTTTTTGTCAAGGAACACAACTGCAAGGATAGCAATGCTTTGGAGGTGGATGGGTACCGAGAGTGGATGGGAGGTGGGGAGAGGAGTGTGTGACTTTTGTAGGTGTGTACGCTACTGCGGAGAATGTGGCGAGAGTGAAGGAGGTGCTCATTAGAAAGGAGTTAGTTTACTTTCTGCGTATGTTGCCGCCCATAGCAATAGTGGGAGGGGGCTGGAATTGTGTCGTTCGGAGGGTGGATGTGGCGCCGCAAGGTGCGGGTTTTTTTCACATGTTTTAGGGGACCTGCTCTGAGATATGTATTCAATTGTGGGATGCGTTCGACGGGGCTCCATGGCAATTGGAGCACACTTATGTGCGGGAAGGGTATGGGGTGCGGCTTGATAGACTTTATATTATGCAAAGGGTAATGGTCGAGGCCTTCCGTACCGTGGTGACGCCGTATTCCAATCACCGGGCGGTCGTGGCAGAGGCAGGTTGGTCGACGCTGGCGTGCCAGCATGTAGGTTACTGGAAATTAAACAAGGGTTCTCATGGAGGAGGAGGCATTGAGTGGATTCGTAAACTTGTGGGGATTACTAGAGGTGGAGGGGGTTGAGAATTTGGTGCGTTGGTGGGACGGGGTGGCGAAGGCTAGGATTCGCAATTTTTATGTAAGGGAGGGTAAGAGTGTTAATCAACTGCGCTACAGGCTGACTAATTATTTAGAGTACAGATTGAGGGATTGTTATGGTAGGGGGGCATTTATCCGGTAAAGGAGGTTGAAGCATTGAAGGGGAGGATCAGGGAATTGCAGGATGAGCGTTTTGAGGCTGTGAGGGTGCAGGCAGGGATGGAGGAAGTGTTATGGGGTGACAAGCCGTCTGTGTGTGTGTTGCGTGGTCAGCAGCATCGCAGACGGGCCACAACCATAGCGCAGTTGGCGGTGCTGGACACGGGTGGGGGTTATCGAGAGGGGCAGGTGCTGACGACAACGGAGGGTATGGGTGTATATACCGATCGGTGGTTTACGGAGTATTGGAAAACGCGTGGTGTGCAGGGGAAGGTTTTGGAAGGTATGTGTGGAGGCATAGAGGGTCACCTTGGGAGGAGTGATCGTACGGCGCTGGGAGGGGCCATCGAGGAGGAAATCTGGCGGGCGTTGGCGGCAATGTGTAAGGGTAAGTTGCCGGGGATTGACGGGTTGCCATGCAAATCTTGTGTGCAGCACTGGGAGTGTACGAGGGTTTTTTAGGTTAGGTTGTTAACCCTTTTGGGGTTTCGGCCGTACTAGTACGGCTTACGCGCCAGGGTTTTCGTCGTACTAGTACGCCTAAATTCTAGCGCCCTCAAATCAAGCAGAAACTGGCTAGTAGGCCTAGATGCGAGAGAATGGGTCTGTGCGGTCAGTGTGTGCAGTATAAAAAAAATCCTGAACCACACAGTGCATAATGAGGAAAAAAAAACTGACCATGTTTTTGGTTTAAAACTGACTTTGCAGTCTATTTTCGCATGGTATTTATGCTTGTATTCTCGTTTTCTTAGTCTCATTTGATAGAATGGATGATATATTATAGAAATAGAGATAATTTGGACTGGTTTCACAATGACAAGTACCTTGAAACTGAGCGCAAAGTAGCGAAAATGTTCGATTTTTGCCTATGTTCAAGAGTAAACAAATCACGCCATGAATCCAATACACATCAACTGGGTAGTCTAATATTCTTGCACAAGTGCGCTGATATTATTTATAACATTTTTACAATGATGCAGTTGTATACATAACAGTAAATCTTCTATTTTTTTGTGAGAATAAAAATTCAAAATGGAAAGCAAAAGTCTGGAGACATGACTAATGAACAGATAAAATGTTATTTGAGTGCCAGGAATGTCTGTCTCATTTATTCTGGACCCTATTTTGAAATTGGCATCTTTTGAAATTTGTGTGAAATTGGCCAAATTGCCAATTTCTGACCACCTTATTGGGTAGTTGAAATCGGTAATTTGGCTGTTTCTTGTACTCAATTGATAGAACAAATAGAATTCTAGCGAAATAGCTATAATTTTAGTAGACTGAAACATTGGAATTTGCCGAAAATAGGGCTCAAAGTGGGTGAAATCGCCCATGCGTAAATGTCATCGATACTGCTAACTTTGCGAAAGCATAATTCCGTTAGTTTTCGATCAAATTTCATAATTTTGGTGTCGTTATGATCGGAAAACGATTCTCTATCATTCCATAAGAAAAAATAATTTTTTTACCCCGAAAAATTTGCAACCCTGTGAACGAGTTTGGGAGAGGGCCTGGCGACCCCCAAAGGGTTAAATGCGATGAAGGATGGGGGAGAATTGGAGGAGGGGCAGGCAACGGCGGTGGTGATGCTGGTCCCCAAGGGGACAAAGCAGCGCACACTTAGGGATTACAGGACTATATCGATGATGTGTGCAGATTACAAGCTTTTCACGAAAGTGTTGGGAAATCGCCTAAAATGCGTGGTGGACAGGGTTGTCTCGCAGAATCAATTCGATCTGCCGGGGAGATCTATTGTAACGGGACATGGCATCCTTCCGGATTTTGTAAAGGCAACAAGGGAGGGTGGAAGGGGGAGGGGTTTGTTGGCGTTGGATTGGAAGGGGGCCTATGATACGGTTGAGAGGGAAGCGTTAAGGAATATCCTCCTTCGACAGGGCTTTGGGGAGGAAATAGTGGGGAGGGTAGACACGTTGTACCTGGGGGCATGCGTGCGCATACAGATTAATGGGTGTGTGGGAGGGGCAGTTGACATGGGACGGGGTCTCCGACAGGGGTGCCCGTTGTCCCAGTTATTGCTTACAGCGTGCGTGCAAGACCCCTTTTATAGGTTGGTTGACGAACGGATTTGTAGTGGAGGGGAGGGGGTGAAGGAATGGCCGGGGTTGGTGGGGTACGTAGACGACGCGACAATTTTGGTGAAGGAAGGGACGCGTTTGGGCAAGTTGGGCAACATCGTCCGGTTATATGAGGGTGCAACTGGGATGGTGGTGAACGTGGAGAAGTCGCTTATAATGGGATTGGGGGCGTGGGAGTAGAGGGTGACATGGGGTTGCCCGGTAGTGCAGAAGTCGGAGGAGAGTTTGAAGATTTGGGGGATTGTTTATGGGAGGGATCTTGCTTGGACGCGGGAGGCTAATTCAGATAGATTAGTGGCAAACGTGGAGGGTAGGTTTGGGGCATTGAGACAGACTCACTTAACCCTGTTGCAACAGGCCATTGTGGTGAATGTCCTATTGTACAGCAAAATTTGGTATGTTGCAAATGTTTTCCCATTGACTGGGACAGCGAGCCGGCAAATCCAGAGGAGGGTATTTAGGTTTTTGTGGGGTTCGGGGTGTGATTGGATGCGTAGGGAAGTGGTTATGTTGCGAGTGCGCCGTGGTGGGTTAGGACTCTTGGATTTAAGGCGGAGGGTTAAATGCGTGTTCATTCGGTGGGAGGTCTTGCGGGGAGGGGGTTTGTATGGGGACGGCTGGAGAAGGTGCATGACGCACTGAAGGAATTGTATGGGGGTGTGGCAGTGTGAGGTGGTTCTGCGGGCGATGGCGGTGGCCAGGGAGCCGGGTTAAATCAGGGTGGGGGTTTTGTACAGGGCGATTGCGGGTAGTGTGGTAGTGTAGGTGGAGGGGATTTACCCCATGTATGATTGAGGGAATGTTTGGAAGCGTTTTAGTAGAATGCGCATACGGCCCAGGGTGAGAGAGGTAATGTTCAGGTTTTTGCATGGAATTTTGCCGTCCAGCATGGTACTCAGGGACAGGAGGGTGGGTGGGGAGGGAGGAGCCGGGTATGTGGGGGCGAAGACATGGCATTCCATGCAGTATACTTTTGTGAGGTGTCGGGTGTGATCCGAGATTGGATTAGCCGTGTTGTGGCGAGGGTGGGGGGGAGGGGAACATCTGTGCTGAGGGCGCTTAGTTTGGATGTGGGGGGAGGTTGAGGGGGTAGCAAGGGCGATTGCATACGTAATGGTGGATTTTGTGTATATCTCATGGAGTATGAGGACAGGGGGTGGGTGGGAAGTGAGGAAGAGGGTACTGGCGGCAACATTCTATTGCACGTTGTTTAGAACTCGCTAAATATATGGGAGTCGGTGGGAGAAGAGGTTTTCAGAGGGATATAGGAGCCTCACTGAGTGGTATGCTGGCTTTGTAAGGAGGGGAAGGGGGGGTTGTGACGGGCTTGCCGCCTGGAGAGAGAGACAGATGGGGTTGGAGAAGAGCTGTAGAGGCTATGGAGAGGTGGGCCCTCAGTGTGGGGTACCAGTTCCTGGGTGTGTACGTATGGCGTGCTTGACAGCATGAGCAGTTTGAGTGTGAGGGAGTCAGGCCTATGTGCATTGAGAGGGTCATGCGCTGTGAGTGTTAAGAGACCCATGTGCGGATGTGGTAGTGTCTGGTAGGTATGGGTATGCCGCCACCTGTGCCTGCGTGCGCAAAAGGTATGCCGTATGGTAGAGGGTGGTGTGTGCCACCAATGAGTGTCTGCATTCTTAGAGCCTGACATCGGTGTGAATTCTCAGTGTCGAGTTATGTCATGTTGTATGCTCAGTTATGTACAGCTGTATTTCCGATCTGTTATTTTGCTTTGAAACTGTGTACATATATTGGTAGCATTACCAGCTGTCTGTGGTACCCTGGGGCTGCCATGAGGCTGCTGACAGTGTGTAGGGGGCAACTTTTCGGGTGCTCCCCTGTATGTACTGTCAGGTTCATGGCAATTAATAAACAAATGAAATTTTCTACTCTTTACCATATTACATAACCTGCATAGTGTGCAGGCTTAAGACCAGAGTGTGGATTGAGGGTTTCATTACACCGTCGAGGTCGTCATGTTAGGGGTTTTGCAGGCCATCTTGTGGGATACAGGGAGTTGTCCTGTGCCCGCTCTCAGGTGTAAGCCTGGCGGTTTTTGGGGGCTTGTCCGGAAAGCAAGACATTATATATTTTATCATGTTTTGTTTGTAATTGTCATTGGGGCTTATGTATCATTATGTTGTGGTACCCAGTATGGGGTCTGGGGTGGGGTAGTGTTAGGGCGGGTCCTTGTCGCTCTCCAATGTGTGGAGATAGGTTGGCAAGGTTCGAGCCGCCAAGTAACATTCGAACAGGTGAGAGGTTTTTTTTTTTTTTGCCCTCTGGTTTGGTTTCAATGCATTGTCCTGTTGTCTCCATTGGGGAGGGGGAGTGCAATATGTGCCCATGTAGGTGTGATACATTCAACGTTACCTTGAGATGGTAAGGGGGGTCGAGAGGGGATAGGGTGCGTGACGGTCTGCGGGAGGCTAATTCAGGTATATACCTTTTTTCATCTTTGAAACAAAGGACCATGGTCTTGGTCCAGGGGTGGGGTTTTTCGGGGAGTGGGTTTTGCATATCATTGTGTGTGTGGGTGGGTAAGTGTGTATGACGGTCTGCGACCGAGGAGTGATGATCGGACATACACATACCATGTCTATGAATTGTACCAATGCTAATTTGGCTGTGAGGTTACATATGTGGTGATATGTAACAGTTTAAGGGGAGGAGTGGTTTAGGGTAGTGGGTAGTTCATAAGTCACCGTTGTGTGGCAAGGGTGCTTGTTTAGGGTTTGGTTTGTACCACGGTGTCTGAGCCTGGTTGTATTTATATATAGAATGTATATCAATTACTAAACAAATGTAATTTTCTACTCTTTACCATATTACATAACCAGAGTGTGGATCGAGGGTTTCATTACACTGTCGAGGTCGTCATGTAAGGGGTTTTGCAGGCCGTCTTGTGGGATACAGGGAGTTGTCCTGTGCCTGCTCTCGGGTGTAAGCCTGGCGGCGCTTGGGGGCTTGTCCGGATGGCAAGACATTATATATTTTATCATGTTTGTAATTGTCATTGGGGCTTATGTATCATTATGTTGTGGCACCCAGTATGGGGTCTGGGGTGGGGTAGTGTTAGGGGGCAGGTCCTTGTCACTCTCCAATGTGTGGAGATAGGTTGGCAAGGTTCGAGCTGCCAAGTAACATTCGAACAGGCGAGTTTTTTTTTTGCCCTCTGGTTTGGTTTCAATGCAATGTCCTGTTGTCCCCATTGGGGAGGGGGAGTGCTATATGTGCCCGTGTAGGTGTGATACACTCAACGTTGCCTCGAGATGGTAAGGGGGGTCAAGAGGGGATAGGGTGCGTGACGGTCTGCGACTGTCGTATGTTGTATTTTTATGTATATTATATGTATGTTAATAAACTATACCTGTTTTATCTTTGAAACAAAGGACCATGGTCTTGGTCCAGGGGTGGGTTTTTTTGGGGAGTGGGTTTTGCATGTCATCGTTGTGTGTGGGGGGTAAATGTGTATGACGGTCTGCGACCAAGGAGTGACGGTCGGACATACACATACCATGTCTATGAATTGTACCAATGCTAATTTGGCTGTGAGGTTACATATGTGGTGATATGTAACGGTTTAAGGGGAGGAGTGGTTTAGGGTAGTGGGTAGTTCATAAGTCGCCATTGTGTGGCGAGGGTGCGTGTTTAGGGTTTGGCTTGTACCACGGTGTCTGAGCCTGGTTGTATTTTTATATATATTTATCAATTACTGTATTGGAATGTTTTAAATAAAATATAAAAAAAAATCCCAGGAGGTAAACTCAATATTACCGCAGATTATTAAGCCCAGGATAATCCAATAAAGCATATCAATGTGGCTTATTTCCATGGGATCTTTTTTAGGTCCCCTCCCCCAGTGTGCAACCTACAAAAGTTGACTAATTCCTAATTATCTATTTTCTGCTGGGTAACAGTGATAATACTGGGTAATAGGGACAACACGTGTTAGATTTTAATAGTTGTAGTGCGAGAAATAAGATGGACGAATTGAGATTAATTGCAAGTGCAGGTAATATTGATGTTTTTGCATTAACTGAGACGTGGTTTAATATGAAAAATCGGGACATGCCTGCTGAATGTCACATTCAGGGTTTTAAATTGTTCCAAGTAGACAGAAATATCGGGAAGGGGGGTGGGGTGGAACTATGTCCATGATCATTTAAATTGTTGCATAAAAACGGGTATAAAGTCTGAAATAATGCATACAGAGTCTGTCTGGATAGAATTTTCAGAGGGGTGTGAAAAATCGATTTTAGGCGTGATATACCGTCCTCCAAACTTGATAAGGAACAAGGGAGACTACTTTGGGAGGAAATTGTTAAGGCCACAAGGCACGATAACATAGTAATTCTAGGGGACTTTAACTTTAGTCAGATTGATTGGAATTTCTTGACAGGTAATTTAGAATCTAACGACTATTTAGAAGTAGTTCAGGATTGTTTTTTGAAGCAGTTTGTGACAGAACCTACAAGGGGAAATAACCTACTTGACTTGGTTCTGACAAACAAGGAAACCCTTGTTAATAATTTAGAAATAACAGAGGAACTCGGCACAAGCGACCACAAATCAATTACCTTTAGCATTGAATGGATGTATGATAGTAGGGATAATTCAGTAACTGTCCCAGATTTTCGATTAGCTGATTACAATGGGCTTAGAGAACACTTATCTGTGGACTGGGGTAACGAAGAGAGCTATCAATATGACAGCTTTCTTAACACTGTACAGGCTGCCCAAAGAACATTTATCCCGTATAAAGAAATTAGATCAAGTAGAAATGACCCAAAATGGATGAATAATAGGCTCAAATATCTTTTAGGGCAGAAGAAAGGAATTTATAGGGGCATAAAAGGTGAGGGTCATCTTATAAATCAGTATACGTACTGACATTAAGAGGGACGTAAAAAAGGGGATAAGAAAAGCTAAACGGGACTATGAAATTAAAGTTGCTAGGGATTAAAAAACTAACCCCAAAAGCTTTTTCCAGCTTTATAGAACAAAAGTTAAGAGATAAGATAGGTCCCCTTAAAAATAACTCTGGGCATCTTACTGACAAGGAGAATGATATGTGCTCTATTTTTAATAATTATTTTCTCTCGGTTTTCACACAGGAAGACATCAATAATATATCAGTAATTCATTTTTATAGTGGCCCTGAAGAAGATAAATTATGTAATATGACAGTCACTAGCAAAATGGTTATGAAACAAGTAGACCGACTGAAACAAAATAAATCGCCGGGTCCTGATGAGCTTTTTGCAAGGGTTCTTAAGGAATGCAAAATGGAACTCTGTGAACCATTAACTAACATTTTTAATCTATCTCTTCAAACAGGTGTAGTGTCTGATATGTGGAAGATGGCCAATGTAATTCCTATTTTTAAAGCAGGGGACAAGTCACTACCGTCAAATTACCGCCCAATAAGCCTGACCTCAATTGTAGGCAAATTACTAGAGTCAATTATAGCTGATATTATAAGAAGCCATCTAGATAACCATAATTTGATTAATGATACTCAGCATGGATTCACGAGGGGCCGTTCCTGCCTATCTAATTTATTAACCTTCTTCAGTAAAGCTTTTGAGGCTGTTGATCACGATAAAGAATTTGATATTGTTTATTTAGATTTTAGTAAGGCTTTTGATAGAGTACCGCACCAAAGACTATTAAAGAAAGTAGCAGCTCATGGCATTGGGGGAAAAGTGGTCATGTTTCGAGTCATGGCTCACTAATAGGAAGCAGGGAGTATGCATAAATGGGGTTAAATCCGAGTGGGGGTCTGTAACAAGTGGCGTTCCACAGGGATCAGTCTTAGGCCCGTTGTTGTTTATAATAAAGTACAGTGGACCCCCGAGTTTCGTAAAAACTTCACTCCTGAAGTCTGCTCAAGTGCCATTACCGAACGAATTTACTCCCTTAAGGAAAAATTTCACGTAGGTTAGTCTATTTCAGACCCCCAAAAATACACTTCCACAAGAACTTACAAAATTATACTTACATAATTGCACGATTTCCGGGGTATTCGTTAACCGAGGGTCCACTGTATATCAATGACCTTGATGAGGGAATTACTAGTGATATGAGCAAATTCGCAGATGACACGAAGATAGGTAGGATAATTGATTCAAACGTAGATGTCAGGGAACTTCAGGAGGATTTAGACAAACTCAATTCCTGGTCAGAAAAGTGGCAGATGCAATTCAATGTAGATAAATGCAAGGTTCTGAAGCTCGGGAGTGTCCATAACCCAAGCACTTATAAGTTAAATAACGTACAACTTAGCCATACAGATTGCAAAAAGGACTTGGGGGTTATGGTAAGCAGCAACCTTAAACCAAGACAGCAATGCCTAAGCGTACGTAATAAGGATAACAGATTACTGGGATTTATATCAAGAAGTGTAAGCAACAGAAGTCCAGAGGTTATATTACAGCTTTATACATCATTAGTAAGGCCTGACCTAGATTACGCAGCTCAGTTCTGGTCTCCATATTACAGAATAGATATTAATTCGTTAGAAAACATTCAGCGTAGAATGACTAAATTAATACATAGCATTAGAAATCTTCCATATGAAGAAAGATTGAAGACCCTTAAATTACATTCACTTGTAAGACGTAGAATGAGGGGAGACATGATCGAGGTATACAAGTGGAAAATGGGTATTAACAAAGGGGATATAAATAAGGTCTTGAGGATATCTCTCCAAGAGAGAACCCGCAATAATGGATTCAAATTAGATAAGTTTAGATTTAGAAAGGATATAGGAAAGTATTGGTTTGGAAATAGGGTAGTTGATGAGTGGAACAGTCTGCCTAGTAGGGTTATTGAAGCTAGGACCTTGGGTAGTTTCAAATTTAGGTTAGATAAATTCATGAGTGAGAGGAGGGGTTGGATTTGAGTGGGACTTGCACATGAGTAAATAGAATTATCAAAAATTGTATGTCTTCTCTACAAGACTTATTAAAGCCATATATGTAGCATGAACTATCCTACCTATCTCAATTCTCTTTTATTCATTGTAACTCATCTAATGACCATATGTACTGTTATTTCCTTATTAATCTAAGTTAATTTTAAGTTTGTCCAAAATGCTCTGCATCCAAAGTGGCTTTTGGCATGTCCACCCAACTATTATATTCCTTTGTACAAACATGTATCATGTCAAAATAAAATATTATTATTATTATTATTATTTCTTGGGTAGCATTGAAAATTGGGTTGAGCAAATATTCTGTTAGTGGGATGGATTGTGAAGGACCTGCCTAGTATGGGCCAACAGGCCTGCTGCAGTGTTCCTCCTTTCTTATGTTCTTATGATTTCTTCATAAAAGGACTCCAATGGAAAGAAGTCACTTTGCCTGACTTCTTTTTTGGGTTATCCTAGGTAATCTACACGTTAAACTGTGATTATGAAATTGTACTTATGTGTACCTGTACCTAAATATACTAGCTTACACTATATACTACCTATCTGTTTATCAGTTCGCCTTGTGGTGGGGTTCTAGTTCCCGTCCTCTCTGGTGTAAGCTGAGCGTGGTAACCACAAGTTACCCTCTTCAGTACCAGTTGAATATCACACACCTGCCACAATTAAACATCACTGTAGCCAGACAATGCACACAGGTGTCCTGGCGCGAATAAGGAGAGGATAATAGAGGGGAATACTGGCAGGTGGCCAATATAACCCTTACACATATTCTCTGGCTCATCACATCGCTAACACGTACCATGTAAACACACACTTAAACCTCGAAATTATCTTTCTTCTACTAAATTTGAAGCCTCCGCACCTCCCCTTTGTGAATGGGGAAGCTTCTGTGCCTCTCCCATGGCCTGAGTACACCCAGGGTATTATAAAATGCAGGAAATATTGTCATTTACCCGTTCAAGTAGACGACGCCATTACTCGGCAAGCATCACCGTCCACTCCCTTGTTTATGTCAGCTGCTGTGACGTCACCAGCGCCAAATTCAAAGCTCTTAGAAAGTCAAACTAATTCATATCTGCATAAATAACTCATTACCATTGTAATCAAATATATACATGTAAATAGTTCCTTACCATTGTAATTTGTTCAGTTCGTGGACCCATTATGGGCCTCTGTAAGGACCCCGATGGAAATAAGTCACTTTAAGTAAGTCTGACTTGTAATAATATTGGTAGAATTACCGACAATATGTTAAGTAAAAGGACACAAATGAAACTAATGTGACATTTTATTGTGGCCAAATGCAACTAATGTGACAATAAAATGTCACATTAGTTGCATTTGTGTCCTTTTACTTAAGTCTGACTTGTTTTGAGGGTCTGGAGTTTTATGACTCTGATCGCGGGTTATAACCCCACCAGTGGTACGGTTTGTTATACTAGGTAATTTACATTTTGTATGATAATTGTACTTGTGTGTACCTGTGCCCAAATAAACTTATTTCATCTTTTGACTGCAGTCCACAGGATGGGTATAGGGTGTAATAATGATACTAAACTCAGAAAGTCAAAAACAAAATTTTACTTACAAAAATATCACAGGCATAGGTGTAATATACTGAAGGCATAATAATAGTCTTTCGGACACTTACATACTACAATAAGAAACCACACTAAAAATTAGTAAATAAAACTAAATAATATATAGCTAGATATAGGACCCCAATGGAAATAAGACACATATGTTGCTATGTATGATAATTGTACTTATGTGGACCTGTACTTAAATAAACCTACTTACTGATCCCAATGGAAATAAATTACTTTGACTTTATTAGGTTATCCCAGGCTATTTACATATACATTACCATGCAATATAGTTGCAAAACTCTTAACTTAAGTAATATACTTGAATAAACTTATAAAAGGGTCTTAACAATCCATGGCTCAAAAATATTCATCCTCAGATCAATTGTTAAGAACTAGTAATAACCCTTACAAGAGTATGTAATTATAATATTTAAGTAAAATTACTATTCTTACAAAATTAACAACTCCAAAAGAGGTTTAAAAAAAAACGAAGTCGACATCCAAACATAATTGTGACCCTCTGGTTAGCCAGAAAAGTTCGTGATCCTATAGTTAGCCAGGCATGGTTGTGATTCTATGGTTAGCCAGATATAATTGTGATCCTATAGCTAGCCAGAAAGGTTGTGGTCCTTTAGTTAGCCAGATATGGTCGTGATCCTATAGTTAGCCAGACATGGTCGTGATCCTATAGTTAGCCAGACATGGTCGTGATCCTATAGTTAACAGACATGGTCGTGATCCTATAGTTAGCCAGACATGGTCGTGATCCTATAGTTAGCCAGACATGGTCGTGATCCTATAGTTAGCCAGACTTGGTCGTGATCCACATAGTTAGCCAGATTTGGTTGTGATGCTATAGTTAGCAAGTGAAGAGACGGATAATTAAGCTATAGCATAACACTAGCAAGTATTGTTGCTCGTATATAATAAACTATACAATAATAAATAATGAAGTATACAACAATATATAACATAATGAAGTATACAGCAATATACAAGATAATGAACTATATAATATAGCAACAAATAATGAACTACACAACACTACATAAAGTATGGAACAATACATAGTGAAGTATACAACAATACATAATGAAGTATACACCAATACATAATGAAGTATACAACAATACATAATGAAGTATACAATAATACATAATGAAGTATACATAAGGACATAAGAAAGAAGGAACACTGCAGCAGGCCTACTGACCCATGCGATGCAGGTCCATGTCACTCCCCGGCTTAGACCTGACTACCTGGAGTTAACCTTCTCCAGGTAGTCAGGTCACTTCCACTTAAGGAAGGAGCACGGCATAAGACCTAGTAGCACAAGCTAGTCAGGTCCAACTCACACCCACCCACACCCACTCATGTATTTATCTAACCTATTTTTAAAACTACACGTCTCAGCTTCTATGACGGTACTCGGGAGTTTGTTCCACTCATCCACAACTCTATTACCAAACCAGTGCTTTCCTATATCCTTCCTGAATCTGAACTTTTCCAACTTGAAACCATTGCTGCGAGTCCTGTCTTGGCTGGATATTTTCAGCACTCTATTTACACCCCCTTTATTTATTCCTGTTTTCCATTTATACACCTCAATCATATCCCCCCTAATTTTACGCCTTTCTAGAGAGTGCAGATTCAGGGCCCTCAGTCTATCCTCATAGGGAAGATTTCTGATACCTGGGATCATCCTCCTCTACGTTTTCCAGTGCATTTATATCCATTCTGTAATACGGTGACCAGAACTGTGCAGCATAATCTAGATGAGGCCTAACCAAGGATATATAGAGCTGAAGAACAACCTGAGGACTCCTATTATTTATGCTTCTTGATATGAAGCCGAGGATTCTGTTAGTTTTATTGCGAACACTTATGCACTGTTGTCTTGGTTTCAGATTACTGCTAACCAGAACCCCTAAATCCTTTTCGCAAACAGTAGTATTAAGACATAATGAAGACTACAACAATACATTATGAATTATACAGCTATACATAATAAAGACTACAACAATACATTATGACGTATACAACAATATATTATGAAGTATACAACAATACATAAGGAATATGCAACAATACAATATAGACTCGACAACAAGGGATAGTGAGCCAAAGTTCTTCTCTGGGAGTTTTTGTTTACATTATCACTTGTTATATTTTCCTGGAAGCAGAAGACGGCTGATCAAGGTGACTTTTTGGTTCCAATTTTTCACCTCACTTTGGGACTCTGTATCAGCAGACGTGATAGTGAACTCTAGGAGTGTATTGGGATAGTTTATAATGCATATTAGTGAAGCCAAAGGTGAAATTTGTAGTGCGTTGTGAATAGGAAGGTTTTTTTCAATTGGAAAAAATCATGGGTTTTTGATGTTAGGGATTTTTTGTTGTTGTTGTTTAGGATTTCAATTTGAAGCATTCCCTTATTAATTGAATTCTAAACATGAATTTTCACGTAGGAGTTAGTTGACAGGTTCCATTTGCAGATGACACTACTTATATCTTCCCTCACCCAAACCCAACTATACTAACAGACACTGTAAATTACGAACTACTAAAAATATCTACGTACTTGGATGACTACCAACAAACTTACTCTCAATATAGACATAACTTACTTTATACTATTTGGAAACAGACCTTCAAATGTACAGCTAAACATATTGATAAATGGTTTACCCATTTCAAGGCACAGAAGGCAAATTTCTGGGTCTCCACCTTGTCTGCAGTCTCAAATTCCAGACCCACATAGAGCAAATATCCAAGAAAATCTCCCAAACAGTAGGCATCCTTTCAAAGATACGGTACTATGTACCCCAAACAGCTCTTCTTGCTTTTTACCACTCTCTCATTTACCCTTACCTCACCTATGGTATTTGTGCATGGGGCTCAACAATAGCAAATCACCTTAAACCTTTAATAACCCAACAAAAAGCTGCAGTGCAATTGATTACCAACTCCTGCAATGCTTTTTAAGAGCCTTAACTTGCTTAATGTACAAAACATCTACACTTATTATTGTGCCTACTACACACACACACACAGCATTATACTCAAATATTAACCCTCCTCTCAAACTCCTCCTTGATAAATACAACAGAACACAGGCATAATTTTTTTTTATTAACACATCGGCCGATTCCCACCAAGGCATGGTGGCCCGAAAAAGAAAAACTTTCATCATCATTCACTCCATCACTGTCTTGCCAGAGGGGTGCTTTACACTACAGTTATAAAACTGCAACATTAACACCCCTCCTTCAGAGTGCATACACTGTACAGTGGTCCCTCGGTTTTCGCCGAAAATTCGTTCCAGAATGCTGCTCAAGTGCCATTACCGAACGAATTTATTTCCTTAAGAAATAATGTCACGTAGGTTAGTCTATTTCAGACCCCCAAAAATACACTTGCAACAGCACTTACGAAAATACACTTACATAAATGTTCGAGTTTGGTGATGCACGAAAACCGAGGGACCACTGTACTTCCCATCTCCAGGACTCAAGTCCAGCCTGCCGATTTCCCTGAATCCCTTCATAAATGTTACTTTGCTCACACTCCAACAGCACGTCAAGTATTAAAAACCATTTGTCTCCATTCACTCCTATCAAATATGCTCACACATGCTTGCTGGAAGTCCAACACCCTCGCACACAAAACAACCTTTACCCCCTCCCTCCAACCTTTCCTAGGCCGACCCCTACCCTGCCTTCCCTCCACTACAGATTTATACACTCTCGAAGTCATTCTGTCTCGTTCCATTCTCTCTACATGTCTGAACCACCTCAACAACCCATCCTCAGCTCTCTGGATAATAGTTTTGGTAATCCCGCACCTCCTCCTAATTTCCAAACTCCGAATTCTCTGCATTATATTCACACCACACATTGACCTCAGACATGACATCTCCACTGCCTCCAGCCTTCTCCTCGTTGCAACATTCATCACCCATGCTTCACACCCATATAAGAGCGTTGGTATAACTATACTCTCATACATTCCCCTCTTTACTTCCATGGACAAGGTTCTTTGTCTCCACAGACTCCGAAGTGCTCCACTCACCCTTTTTCCCTCATCACTTCTATGATTCACCTCATTCTTCATAGACCCATCTGCTGACATGTCCACTCCCAAATATCTGAATACATTCACCTCCTCCATACTCTATCCCTCCAATCTGATATCCAATCTTTTGACACCTAATCTTTTTGTTATCCTCATCACCTTACTCTTTCCTATATTCACTTTCAATTTTCTTCTTTTACACACCCTACCAAATTCATCCACCAACCTCTGCAACTTCTCTTCAGAATCTCCCAAAAGCACAGTGTCATCAGCAAAAAGCAACTGTGACAACTCCCACGTTGTATTTGATTCTTTATCTTTTAACCCCACACCTCTTGCCAAGACCCTCGCATTCACTTCTCTTACAATCCCATCTATAAATATATTGAACAACTATGGTGACATCACACATCCTTGTCTAAGGCCCACTTTTACTGGGAAATAGTCCCCCTCCCTCCTACACACTCTAACCTGAGCCTCACTATCCTCATAAAAACTCTTTACTGCTTTCAGTAATCTACCTCCTCTTCCATACACCTGCAACATCTGCCACATTGCCCCCCTATCCACCCTATCATACGCCTTTTCCAAATCCATAAATGCCACAAAAACCTCTTTACCCTTATCCAAATACTGTTCACCTATATGTTTCACTGTAAACACTTGGTCTACACACCCCCCTACCTTTCCTAAAGCCCCCTTGTTCATCTGCTAGCCTGCTTTCTGTCTTACTCTTAATTCTTTCAATAATAACTCTACCATACACTTTACCAGGTACACTTAACAGACTTATTCCCCTATAATTTTTGCACTCTCTTTTGTCCCCTTTGGCTTTATACAAAGGAACAATACATGCTCTCTGCCAATCCCTAGGTACCTTACCCTCTTCCATGCATTTATTAAATAATAGCACCAACCACTCCAAAACTATATCCCCGCCTGCTTTAACATTTCTATTTTTATCCCATCAATCCCAGCTGCTTTACCCCCTTTCATTCTACCCATTGCCTCACGAACTTCCCCTACACTCACAACTGGCTCATCCACACTCCTACAAGATGTTATTCCTCCTTGCCCTATACACGAAATCACAGCTTCCCTGTCTTCATCAACATTTAACAACTCCTCAAAATATTCCCTCCATCTTCCCAATACCTCTAACTCTCCATTTAATAACTCTCCTTTCCTATTTTTAACTGTCAAATTCATTTGTTCCCTAGGCTTCCTCAACTTATTAATCTCACTCCAAAACTTTTTCTTATTTTCAACAAAATTTGTTGATAACATCTCACCCATTCTCTCATTTGCTCTCTTTTTACATTGCTTGACCACTCTCTTAACCTCTCTTTTTTTCTTCATATACTCTTCCCTCCTTGCATCACTTCTACTTTGTAAAAATCTCTCATATGCTAACTTTTTCTCCCTTACTACTCTCTTTACATCATCATTCCACCAATCGCTCTTCTTCCCTCCTGCACCCACTTTCCTGTAACCACAAACTTCTGCTGAACACACTAACACTACATTCTTTAACCTACTCCATACATCTTCGACCCCATTGCCTACACTCTCACTAGCCCATCTATCCTCCAATAGTTGTTTATATCTTACCCTAACTGCCTCCTCTTTTAGTTTATAAACCTTCACCTCTCTCTTACTGCTTCTATTTTCCTTGTATCCCATCTACCTTTTATTCCCACTTTAGCTACAACTAAAAAGTGATCTGATATATCTGTGGCCCCTCTATAAACATGTACATCCTGAAGTCTACTCAACAGTCTTTTATCTACCAATACGTAGTCCAACAAACTACTGTCATTACGCCCTACATCATATCTTGTATACTTATTTATCCTCTTTTTCCTAAAATATGTATTACCTATAACTAAACCCCTTTCTATGCAAAGTTCAATCAAAGGGCTCCCATTATCATTTACACCTAGCACCCCAAACTTACCTACCACACCCTCTCTACATATTTCTCCTACTTTAGCATTTAGGTCCCTTACCACAATTACTCTCTCACTTGGTTCAAAAGTTCCTATACATTTGCTTAACATCTCCCAAAATCTCTCTCTCTCCTCTACACTCCTCTCTTCTCCAGGTGCATACACGCTTATTATGACCCACTTTTCGCATCCGACCCTTATTTTAATCTACATATTCCTTGAATTTACACATTTATATTCCCTCTTCTCCTTCCATAACTGGTCCTTCAACATTATTGCTACCCCTTCCTTAGCTCTAACTCTCTCAGATACTCCTGACTTAATCCCATTTATTTCTCCCCACTGAAACTCGCCTACCCCCTTCAGCTCTGTTTCGCTTAGGGCATAATACAAGGCACAAATCACTCTTTGATATCCCACGTTTCCATCTCTTCTTGTGCAAAAATGCTATGCACATAAAGGGCCTGAAGATCTGGAATTCATTGCCCGAACTCTAAAGGGCCCCTGCCTGCAAATCAATTTAAGGCCCTACTTAGAAATCACCTCATCACCCAAAATTAACCAGACAAACACTTTACTTAACACTTATCAGTTACTCAAAAGTTACTTAAAAAACTCTTAAATAATTTATGACTGCTCAACTATTTAATCATTTACTTCAAACATAAAATTGTGTCAATTTTTTTGTTTTAAATTGTGGTAAATTGTAAATTGTATATTGTGTTTGATGATTGCTCAACTATTTACTCACTACTTCAAACTTATAATTGTTTCAATTTTATTGTTTTAAATTGTGCTAAATTGTAATAGTATTGTATTTTTTATATAGTATGTACTTCAAAACTGTAATTATTCTCTCCCGAACTTACTAAAGCCATATAGCATGAACTAGTTGAATATTCAGTTTTCTTCTGTTCACTGTAACTCGCCTAATGACCATATGTAAAATTATTGCCTTATTAATATTAAGTTGTCTTAAGCTTGCCTGAAATGCTCTGCATATAAAGGGGCTTTTGGCATGTTCACCAAATTTTTACACTCCTTTGTACAAACATGTATCATGCTAAAGTAAACTTATTGTTATTATTATCCTGTGGGAGGACACTTTATCCTAAGGATTAATATCTCTATAATTTTTCCTAGGAGTGAGCACAGTTAGATAAGATTTGTTCAAATTTTTAACCCGGAGGGTTAGCTACCCAGGATAACCCAAGAAAGTCAGTGTGTCATTGGGAACTGTCTGTCTTATTTCCATTGGGGTTCCCCAGGATGCAACCCACACCAGTTGACTATCACCCAGGTACCTACTTAACTGCTAGGTGAACAGGGACAGCAGGTGTAAGGAAACATTCCCGACGTTTCGACCCTTTCTGGGGATTGAACCACTGACACTGTGCGAGTGGCGAGAGCATTTCCATCCAAGCCACGGGACACCATAGTACAGCACAATACTAGCACTTCTGATTCTGGGTTGAACCCAGGCCGAGGTGGTCTGTGTATGGCTAAATCTCCTGTCACCTGCCTCCCCTGATAATTACCAGAAGCAGTAAATAGATACCTAGAAGCTAACCGACTTGTGGGTTTCAATGTCGGTGACATCTTAAAATACTGTATAACCAAGAGAGAGTTATCTAACAGTGTAATATGTATAGGTTTTAGATTAGATTAGGTTAGGTTAGTGCTTGCTGATAATTTTACTAAATTTATAAATGAGAAAATTCTTTGCCAATAGGAAAATATCATAGACTCTCCTCATTGATTGATTACCTAGTACAGTACAGTGGTTCCTCGGTTTTCGCCGAAAATTCGTTCCAGAATGCTGCTCAAGTGCCATTACCGAACGAATTTACTTCCTTAAGAAATAATGTCACGTAGGTTAGTCTATTTCAGACCCCCAAAAATACACTTGCAACAGCACTTACGAAAATACACTTACATAAATGTTCGAGTTTGGAGATGCACGAAAACCGAGGGACCACTGTATATGGGTAAAGCCTCGAAAAACAGCATTTCATAAAAAATATCTGAAAACTTTAAGTAAATAATGCTTATTTACTTCTAAGATCAAATTTAATTCTTCAAAGATTAAAACTTACATGGGCTGCTGTTGTTGAGTTGACAATAGTAATTTTATATGATGTACTGAATAGGTTTTAACCATACTGTATACTATTATTATTCCCCAACATAAGTTTGGTACTGTATTTACATGAAGTAAAATAAAGTGGATTTAATTTTATGTGATCCATATACGTACCTACTACAGTAATAAGCTAATGTTTCTAATATTGATAGAGTGAGTGTTGCATGTTCAGAGCTATGTAAGTACAGCATACTACTGTAAGTAAGAAATAGATTTTAATTTTCATTCTCATTTTTATGTAGATACTACTGATCTGTGAATCACTCCATGAGACGCCATGCACCAGAACACTATGTGAGATCTACCCAGGTTTTGTTGCTAATCACTGGGGTCTCTACATTAGCATAGTTGCATTTGTGAAACCATGCCAGCCCACCCGGTCTATGCTGTCGGGGGTCTGTATCCCAGGCGCCGTCAACAGGTCTTCAAAGACAATGGCAAAAACCTCATTTCAGGGGTAAGTTTCCTTTGGGATTTCTTATGCAAACACATTATTGTTTGTTATTTTAACCTTAATTTTTTTTTGTGTTGCTTTATTTTTTTATTTGGTTACAGATTTCACTGTACCATAAAGAATGACTTAGTTTATCTTAAATTATATATACAGTGGACCCCTGGTGTTTGTCCTGCTCAAAACACTCCCTTTTATGTAAGTGTATTTTTTTAAATGCTTTTATAAGTGTAGTTTTGGGGGTCTAAAAGGACTAGTCTACTTTACATTATTTCTTAAGAGAATAAATTCGGTTGGTAATGGCACTTGAGCAGCATTCTGTTACGAAAAATGGACGAACACCGGGGGTCCACTGTATAATATTGTAGTATAAATAAGAATTGGTTGTTGCAATTTGATTTTATATTTATCTAATTACTGTAGTATTTTGTTAAACCATATTTAAAGAAAATATATTTTAAATACAGTATACTGTACAAGCAGTAATAAAATTTGAAAAAAGAAGACAATTACAGCATTACTGTATTCATTTAACATTTAAAGTTCATAATTTGTCTATAAATAATGGATACACAGTTTTTCATTTGCTTAAGTATTAAAACTGAATTCCACCAAAGTTAAAGATTTTTAGGAACTGGGAGAAGGAAGGGGGCAAAACTTGTTCAGCAAGACAGTCATGTAGAAAGTTTAAGATTTATCATTTAATTTTTACATTGTAATTATATGTTACAGGTAGTGAGCATTGTAGTGATAGTGGTTGTGTGCGCTTGTATGAGCCAGCCACAATGGTTCTGGCTTGATGGTGGGGGTTGTACCACCCATACCATTGGTCTCTATCTCTTCTTCCATCCAGGACACTTTCAGCCGGTCGAGGGGAAGGATGTTGGCTCATCCATGTCACATGTCATCTATTACACAAATGGTGAAGGTAGGCTCTTGTGAGGCTGTTGATAAAAATAGTTTATTTGATTCATTGCTCTAATAATAGAGCTACTGATACTCTATGCAGGAGGGCCCTAGTCTGCAAACACTTTAAGTTACACATGTGCATCTACATTTTAGAAACCAATTAAAGTTCTTCATCTGATTGTAAGTTGAAACACTAGGAATGTAACTTGTTAGTAAATGAACAAGTTGCAACACCAGGAATGTATGCAACTCATTTGTACACTGAAACACCAGAATGTAACTTATTTGTCAGATGAAACACCAGGAATATAACTCATTTGTAAGTTGAAACAGTAGGAATGTAACTCGTTTGTAATATTATGAGGACCTCCTGTATTTAAAAACATTGTTATCTCTGCTATGATTAAAGATACATCATGATACATGATACAAAGTACAGTGGTACCTCTACTTACGAGCTTAATTCATTCCAGACGGCTATTCAAGTGCCGATACTGAAGGAATTTTTTCTCATAATAAATAATGAAAATTAGATTAATCCATTTCAGACCCCCAAAAATACACTTACAAAGATACACTTACATAATTGTTCGAGTTGGGAGCTGCTCGTAAGTAGAGGTACCACTGTATAGCTAAAATTAGTACATAGTGGTAATGACCATATATGAAATACTTTCATATTCGCTTATTATAATATTTGTTACTATATACGTATTCATGTAGATTCAAAATTGTTTCACATTAAAAACTGCAGAGGAAAAATATTTAACATAAATTTATGCATTATTTCCTTACCAGAGCTGAAGTTTTGTGTGACGCCAGAAATTGTGGCACTGATGCGAATTGTCATTGGATTGATCTTTATGATGATTTGCTCTTCATTAGTGCAGATGTTGCTGGATATAAGTGGCCCCTCGGGTAGTATCATGAAATGTTTCAGAAAAAATGCTGTAGCGGGTATATTTTCTGGTAAGTTTTGTTACAGATTAAGAGTATATTTTTGAACTCATTTCTGGAAATTAACTGTCTGAATCGTTCCCATGATTCAATATTTTTTCTTTTATTTGATATGAAACTTATCCCTTATGATATTTCTGCTGTTCTTTATTATTCAATTGCAATAAATGTTATGGGAATGTTATTAAATTATTGTTGTAAATTTTCAACAATGTAGTTAAAAGGGTCTGCTCTGTAGGGTCAATGGTTTTAGCAGCTGGATGAAGCAAAAATGAGACTGCCCATCTTGTAAATGATGTATTTACAAATGATGTAGTTTGAAAGCATTTATAATAATAATAATAATATAATAATAATTTTTATTTCTATGCATGTTACAAGTGTACAATGTTATTGGTATTTACAAATAAGGACATTGGCTTTTATCGTTTGTTTCATCCTACTAGCTATCACCTCTATTGACACCTTGCTAATGAAGGGCTCTTACCAGTAGTTGTGAGGCCACCCTCCATTTCTTTGTATCAAACCTAATTTCTTTAAATTTTCCAGGCCCTGCATGATCCTTTTTGGTTTGGGATATAGATAGTAGGTATAATGATACCTACTGCAGGTTAAGCCTCTGGCTTGATAAAGCTCAGCCCAGCATGAAGTGTCAGCTAAAATAAAGGCCCTGCATTACATGTCTGTGTTGAAGATTGGCATAGCTGACATTGGGAAAAAAGGAGACCTTTATTTGTATGATATTTCAACTACATGAGGCTTTATTGTACTTGATGAAGGTGAAGCTGTGTGTCTACTCACTTGTTGCCCCAGTCACCAATAAAGATATTAGATTGTTATATAATTTTTGGCACTTTATTACAGTGTTGGTTTGTGTTGTGTGTGTTGGAATGTGTTACTACATCACTACCTTGATTGAGACGCAGCAGGAAGCCACCAAACCTGTCATTGGTCCCTTGGCTGTGGCTCGTGTACAGGTCAAGCTGGATGTTGGTTTTTATCTTCTTATATTTGCAGGTATAGCATGCATGATATATTTTGACCCTTATTTTGGGAATTCTTGATTTACAGATTTAACATTATATTAGTGGACTGATCTGCAACACAGTGAAGTATGTATTCCAATACTGAACCTGTGTATCAATAGGTATGTTTAGAAAGTAGACAGGATGTGTTCAGATGGAATATGTTGAAAATATGTGAATACTGTATGCACTAGACTTATGACCTGATTTCACTGAAGGTAAGGTATGTTTAAAAATGAGATTGCCTTCAGGACAAAAAGTATCTTGATCTTAGGAATTGGAGCTATTCTCCTCTTCCTTAAATCTAACTTCATTATCTTTCATTCCATAGGCATTGTATGTCCTTTATGGGTTTAGAGCTTAACCCTTTCAGTGGCCATCATGTAAAACTTATGTCATTGAGGCCAGAGTCCCTCGCATAGTTCTGCGTCATGAGCTCGGCCTACTCGAATAAGCTTTGAGTGGTAAATTTTGGCCTAGATATGAAAGAATGGGTCTGTATGGTAAGTGTGCACATTGTACAAAAAATCCTGCCCCCACACAGTGTGTGATGGGAAAAGCAAAACTCTGATTGTGTGTATGGTTTAAAATAGTGACTGAGGTGTTTTTTGGATAGTTTTTATGGTTTTATTGGCTGTTTCTTGGTATGATTTGATACATTGGCAGACATACTACTGAAATAGAGATGATTTTGGTTGGTTTCTTGTTCAAAAGTAGCTTGAAGTTGAGCTCAAAGTAGTGGAAATGTTCAATTTTTTCTATTTTTTCCAAGGATGGGTAAAGCACCCCTACACCCCCAATCTGTTTTATGGGTTTTTCTTAGGTCCATTTTGATTATTGGAACATCATAAATGAGTAAATCTATTTTTGTGTGATTATGAATTAAAAATGGAAGGCAAGTGTAATATAGGCTAGGTCTGGGAACATGATTAATGAACAGAGGAAATGTTTTAGTTTTCTCTACTTCTATACCTCGGTTCAAAATGAGGCAGATATGGGGTTTTAGTTGTAGCAACATCCTTACTGGTAAATCCATGACAAGTGCAACAAGGTTATGCCTCCAGGCTTGAGGTGTGTTTAATAAAACTTCCAGTGCCCATTTTTTTTTTTGTTTGGCAATAACCTTAATCTTTGTAAAAATTACATGATTTATGTAAATTGGCATGGGGGTGTTCCTCCCTTCCATGGAGGTGCTTTGATGCTGGAGAGGGGCTGTTGTTCCATGGACTAGGACTTATCCTGCTTCTTGGACTGAAACTACATTGCCCAGATGCTATATGACCCTAACAGTTTAGAGCTTCCCTGTTAGTATAAAAGTAAAACTACAAATGCTCAGTGTGCAGTGATACAATTCTAGGTCAGGATAGTTAATGATGTTTCTGTGTATTAAAGGTAGTGAACACCTTTGTCAAGTTTCCTGATTAGACCATGGCTACCAATGAACTTAGTACTTGATCTCCCAAATCCGAACTTCAGAGTTGGTTTACTTAAGCAAGCCTGTTCATAATGTGCATGCATTCAGAAATTGAACTTAAGCTCTCTTGGTATACAAAATGATCATCATACTGTATTAAATTACTGTCTTGATCATTTTTTTTTATATATGGATAGTATGAAGGTGTACATTCAGTATTTTTGTCCCTACTTTACTATGATCTTAATTCAGTTTCCCTTAGAAAATTTGCTTTACTTTGGGTGAGATAATTCCAAAGCTTACAGATGTATTAATATCCAGTTGACCATCGAAACACTGTGGGCTGATTATTTACATTATAGTTTCTTTTAGTGTTTGACTTTAGAATCTGGAGATAGAAGCTTTATATATCTTTGTTTTTCTTATAGTGCAACTGCCTTAAACCATTACATTATCTATCTTGTATTAGTGTTGACTTGAAATGTATGCTTAGTTTTTCTTGCTGGCTCAGTAAATATTCCAGCACTATTTTGCATACGAAAGTATGTGTGAATATAATTTATTAAAACCTGCATCATATGCAATTGTTGGAATGCTTTAATATAACTTGGATTAAACTGAATCTTGGTGGTCAGTATATACTGAGAAGGCTATTATTTTATGACAAGAAAAAAGATTTTGAGCAATTCTAATTATTTTGCTTTATATCTTTTAGGTGGTATGTCAGTTTTAGCTGTGGGTTGTAGCTGGCTTCGACCGGTACACCTGTTCCAAGAGACAGATTCTGCTCCTCTGATGGAGGACTGGGGTGGCCTTGAAGGATTAGAAACCTTTTCAGTCCCACCTGGAAGTTCATTGGCTTCTCACATCCCATACTTAAGTGATCTGGAGCCTCCGCCACCAGTGGAAGGGCATCCACCCCCTCCATACACTCCATAACTGGCTTAGTGTGTACAGTATCTTATACTGAACAATTTGTTTACACTTTATTTATATTACTGAGGTATATTAGAATATAGTAACATTTATTTGTCTAAGTGGAACTACTATATGATGCAGATAATAACATAATACAAAATACTAAAGTGGATCTGAATGACATACTGCTGACAGTATTGAAGAAAAGACACGTTGCATAACAAACTTGGAGTGGAACGTTTTGGTAAAAAAAAAAAAAGTCTCTGAATATATTTGAAATAGTTGCCTTTTTTATGAGAAGCCATTGGGGATTTAGCAGTACTGTACTCTCAATTATTATTACATTCATGAGGAGAGTGCTAAACCCATAAGGGTCATACAGCACCTTGGGGAAATGGCAGGCATTCATGCTTGATTAACAAATTTGGCACATTGGTGCAATTCCTTAGAGTTAAGAGTCCCTCACCATCAGCATTAAGGAACATCTTTCGAGGGGATTGCACTGAAATGTAAAGTAACATTGTCTCCCCAAAGAGGATCATACCCTGAACTATTGGGTTGCTAGGCCAGTATTTATACTAAGTTTATAAGTTATAACATTTTCTTTAGAACACAGAAGCTAGGTATTATTGTTAAAATCTTAGGAAAACACTAAACCTGTAGGGTAGTAAGGAAGGTATCGGCTTGATTTGAGGAAGAGAAGGGTAACTTCAATTCCTCAGATCACGATATTAGCACCAACATTGTCACTCCATTGAACAGAGGCTAAGTATGCCAATATGCTTGCACCTCCCACCAATTATTGTTTTTATAACCCAGGAAATGGGTTTCATCTCGAGATGTTTTATTATTTTTATATTGAAATGGAATTCCATTTTAATCTTTTTCTTTTATGCATTAACATACATTATGTAAAAACAATTTTTAAGAAATTGTTAAAATTGAGTGTTATATTATTGTCTTTGCTTTCTTTTCTCAATAGTTGTCATGAATATATATATATATATATATATACGTATTTGGAAGCATGTAAGACCTTATTTTTGGTAACCACGTCTTTTAAAGCGAGGATTTATAATAGAAATTAAACCCCAAATATGCTAGGAGGTTCCTAAATAATTGTATGTTTTCGTGGGAAGGTCTGAACCCATGGCTGTGTGACCCTTTCGAGTTTAGCGCTTACAGTAATTTGATTGTTATTAAATATATAGGGGCCCTACATAACCTGGCAACTGGGAGGTAATCAGGTTTGATGCAAAAGCTAGTTCTGATTCCTTGGATCAAGAGTTGCTCACCAGCATTCTTCTGAAGGCAGAAAATACCATAATACAATATCCTCAAATTTTCTCATGCCTCAATTGTTCAATTTCTCTGCCTCTTCAGTTCATGTTTCATAAATTTGGGTTTATGGGGTCCATAAGTTACATTACAATGCTCTGTAAATCTAAATCTTTACAAATGTAGATGTAAAAACTTTAAATAAAAAAAATTATATTTTTTTTTAATGTTCTGGCTCTCCCACTGAGGTAGGGTGACCCAAAAAAAGAAACTTTCAACATTACTCGTTCCATCACTGTCTTGCCAACATAAAAGCTCAGGTGCCCCTCCAAATTGCAACAACCTCACCCCTTTTCCTTCATAATGCAGGTACTATACTTTACACTTCCAACACTCTGGCTAACTGGTTTCCCAGCATTCCTTCATAAATCTTGCTCACATTCCAACAGCACAGTCATAAAAAGCACTTGCCTCCACTCACTATCTAACATGTTCACACATGCCTGTTAGATGTCGAGAGACCCCCTTCCATACAAAACTTCCTTTACCCCTTCCCTGCAACACCTACCTTGCACTACAGATTCACACACCCTCCAAGTCATCCATTTTGCTCCATTTCTAAATCTCCAGACTACCTTTAATCACATTAATCATTGTGGCAGAAAAATGAAAAATACCATCATAGTTTATCCACAGTGTACAGTGGTCCCTCGGTTTTCGTTCATCTCCAAACTCGAACATTTATGTAAGTGTATTTTCGTAAGTGCTGTTGCGAGTGTATTTTTGGGTGTCTGAAATAGACTAACCTACGTGACATTATTTCTTAAGGAAGTAAATTCGTTCGGTAATGGCACTTGAGCAGCATTCTGGAACGAATTTTCGGCGAAAACCGAGGGACCACTGTACTTGTACCATAATTCCCAATAAATGGTTCGTTAGTGCAAGATTCTGTGCCAAATAAATTTTGTTGCCTTGTGAAAATAATTATTTTTACCTATAGGGAATCACTAAATATGTAAAAAGGTCATACAGAACCTGGGAAATGGGAGGTAACCTGGTTTGAGCTAAGGGAGTAAGGGTAGTTTAAATTCCTTGGATTACGTCTTTTGCCAGCCTTAATACAATACACCCCTTTCCTTCCTCCCCATAGGGACTTGTATTGGGAAACAATATTATATTGATAGGTAAATCATTGTTACAAAGTACATTAGGTGTACAATAGAATTTAAAAACAAAAACTAATGGAAAAACTTAATAGTCCTTGAAATTGAGATGTAACTGACCATCAGAATATGATAACCAAGGGTTCTCTGCAAAATTTTACCATTTCCACTGCAGTTCATCAAAGATCATGCTGAGTTCAGTGCCCTGACATGCTTGCTACATCTCCCCTCTCTTCCACTTCCACATTTCCTGTAGACTCGTTAGTTTTGTAAGAGATAGACTTGTTTAATGAGCTGTAGCCAGCATCCTTGCAGTCACTGTCATGCCCTCAACACTTCCAGGGAGGCCTAGTCAAGGACTGGGCTGTGGGGGTGTTGATCCCCAGAACACCCTTCAGGTAGACCTTGCATTTTCCCATTACTCAAGTCATTTTGTGGCATGTACACCTATCCTAAACATTAAATTTCTAGTCCTTTGAGAACTATCCTTAGAAATATCTTTTTGACAATATATTATACAGTATATTTTTCTCTACAGACCACCCATCCTTCTTAGTTCAGGTACTACATTTCCTGCCTTGATAATAAAGTTAGGCTTTGTTCTCTGAACCTCATCTTACATTGTTCAAATTCCAATAGTATATCAAGTTCCAAAAAATCACTCCTTCATTCCAATCCAAGGTACATACCTGTTGAATTAAGCCCTTACTACCTAAAACCATCCTTATACCTTCCTGGAACATCCCCTACACAACCTTCCTGTCCTTGTTTTTGAATAATAATTATAATGAAAAACTTTCAACCTCCTACAGATTTATACACCCTCTTGTTTTGTTACATCCTTTTACAATGACTAAACCATAACTCCACCTCTGTGCTTTGAATTACACCTTTCATACTAGCACATCTAATTTCTTCCCTCCATATTCAGTGCAGGACTAATGGGACTTTCTTTTGTGGGTATATAACTTTACAAGGACCTGGAGGAAGTTAGTTATTTTTACCTGGCAAGCATTATCCTAATAACTGTATAAAACTTGTAAAATAGTGTTGAAGACATTTATGTTTTCTTATATTAATCATTATTTATTTTTTCTATATTCATTAAAAGTATAAATAAGTTTTCTGATTAAGTAGGTCAATTCCTGTATTATGAAAAGCAAATAAATTTATAACAACTTCCATGATCCATTAACCCATTCTTCAAATGATTATTACTATATACTCATAGGAAGTGCTAAACTCGCACGTCATACACCACCTGGAGAATGGGAGGCAGTCAAGTTTGATTCAAGGAAGGGGAGAGTAGTTCTAATTCCTTGGATTAAAAGCTTTACATTTATTAATTTTTTTGTCCAAATATGCCACCATATAAAGGTAAATACCACAATTATCCAAGCAGGGTACACAGAAACAATGATGTGAAACCCAGTACAAATCCTAATTTTTTTTTTTCCCAACAAGTCGGTCGTCTCCCACCAAGGCAGGGTGACCCAAAAAGAAAATACTTTCATCATCATTCAACACTTTCACCACACTCATACATAATCAGTCTTTGCAGAGGAGCTCAGATACGACAGCTGAGAAAAGTACCTCCCAGCTGTCACTATCCCAGACCCCTCCTTTAAAGTGCAGGCATTGTACTTCCCATTTCCAGGACTCAAGTCCAACTAAATCAATTAACTGGTTTCCCTGAATCCCTTCACAAAATGTTACCCTGCTCATACTCCAACAGCTCGTCAGGTCCCAAAAACCATTCGTCTCCACTCACTCCTATCTAACACGCTCACAAATGCTTGCTGGAAGTCCAAGCCCCTCGCCCACAAAACCTCCTTTACCCCCTCCCTCCAACCTTTTCTAGGACGACCCCTACCACACCTTCCTTCCCTTACAAATTTATACGCTCTCCAAGTCATTCTACTTTGATCCATTCTCTCTAAATGACCAAACCACCTCAACAACCCCTCTTCAGCTCTCGGACAAATACTTTTAGTAACTCCACACCTCCTAATTTCCACATTCCGAATTTTCTGCATAATATTTACACCACACATTGTCCTTAGACAGGACATCTCCACTGCCTCCAGCCTCCTCCTCGCTGCAGCATTTGCAACCCATGCTTCACACCCATATAAGAGTGTTGGTACCACTATACTTTCGTACATTCCCTTCTTTGCCTCCATGGATAACGTTTTTTGTCTCCACAGATACCTCAATGCACCACTCACCTTTTTTCCTTCATCAATTCTATGGTTAACCTCATCCTTCATAAACCCATCCGCTGACACGTCAACTCCCAAATATCTGAAAACATTTACTTCCATAATCCCTCTCTCCAATGTGATATCAAATTTTTCTTTATTTAAATCATTTGATACCCTCATCACCTTACTCTTATCTATGTTCACTTTCAACTTTCTACCTTTACACACCCTCCCAAACTCGTCCACTAACCTTTGCAACTTTTCTTTAGAATCTCCCATAAGCACAGTATCATCAGCAAAAAGTAACTGTGTCAACTCCCATTTTGCATTTAATTCCCCATAATTTAATCCCCCCCTCTCCCCAACACCCTAGCATTTACTTCTTTTACAACCTCATCTATAAATATATTAAACAACCATGGTGACATTACACATCCCTGTCTAAGACCTACTTTTACCCGGTAGTAATCTCCCTCTCTCCTACACACCCTAACCTGAGACTCGCTATCCTCATAAAAACTCTTTACAGCCTTCAGTAACTTACTATTCCATACACTTGCAACATTTGCCACATTGCTCCCCTATCCACTCTATCATATGCCTTTTCTAAATCCATAAATGCAATGAAAACTTCTCTACCTTTATCTAAATGCTGTTCACATATACATATGCTTCACTGTAAACACTTGATCTACACATCCCCTACCCACTCTAAAGCCTCCTTGCTCATCTGCAATCCTACTCTCTGTCTTACCTCTAATTCTTTCAATAATAACCCTGCCATACACTTTACCTGGTATACTCAGTAAACTTATTCCCCTATAATTCTTACACACTCTTTTATCCCCCTTCCCTTTATATAAAGGAACTATACATGCTCTCTGCCAATCCCTAGGTACCTTCCCCTCTTTCATACATTAAACAAAAATACCAACCACTCCAACACTATATCATCCCCTGTTTTTAACATTTGTCATGATCCCGTCAGTTCCAGCTGCTTTACCCCCTTTCATTCTACGTAATGCCTCACGCACCTCCCCCACACTCACATCCTGCTCTTCTAAATATACCCTGAAAATTGAATGAGAAGTAGTACACTCATCTATACAAAGTTGTGTCCACAAGTGCTGCAGTTTTACTGCTAGACAAGATATTGCAGCTCTGCAACTCAAGCCTCCTATACATATAGATCTACACCATTAAAGCTATACAGTTTTAGGCAGAGGTAAGGAAACTGGATCAAAATTGAACAAAAAATTCAAAATTTATCTCCAATTCCCACCAAGGATGCAGAAGGCAGGCATTCTACACTGATGCAGGATGAATTGATTATTATTATAATCAAAAGAAGCACTAAACCACAGGGATCAGGATGAATTGAAATACAGTAGATCCTCAGTTAACGAAATTAATCCGTTCCAGGATTTGCTGTAATTATGTAATAATTTTGTAAAGGTAGTTACGCCTTGTACATGAGGATAAAAAGGTTGAGGTAACTGTGTATTAAAAAAACCAAGGATGGATCGATGTTCCCCGGTGGTGTGACAGCCATTCGGGTTCTTACGCAGTATTTCAATAGGGTTATTTATTTATTTCTCACAGGATGACTGGCGCTGCCCAGTAAACTCGCCTTTCAGGAATATAATCAAAAATGTTGCCTAACCTAACCAAACAAAAACGTAGAAAAATGGATCAGGTTAATGCACCGCACTGACGTTGAATGGGACAGATCCTTTCTTACCAAATTTCCCACCCCCTGGTTATTAGCCTGGCAAGCAGGTCCCCCATCTCTTAAAACTTCCAACAACATTTCCTTCACTAAGGAGGCAGAAAAAAATGAGTTGCTCCAACCTGATGATATTTCCTACATGGTAATTATATCCTCCACCCGTCCCAGACAACACCTGAAACCTTACCCTCTATCCTGTTCAGAATGCTCAGTAAAAACCTGTGAGCCCACCAACACTTATCGCATTTAAACCTTCCCCATGTATATTCAGTGTCATATCAAATGGGTTTTTTTTTTGGTGTTTAGTTACATTTTTCCCATTCATTCACAGCCTCGAGAAGGCTAAAGCTGTCAAGGGTTTCCCAAAGGAACACATCCCCCCCCAGCCCCGCTCTCTCAAAAGTCAAATAAATTAGATATGTTATAATAATAATATCTTTATTTACTACAAGAAATGTACAAGGTATACAGTCCTAGCTGACATAAATGACATACTTATAAAAGCCCCTTGTTATGCAGGGCATTTCGGGCAAATTTGGGGTCGGTTTTGTCCCGGGATGCGACCCACCCAGTCGACTAATACCCAGGTACCCGTTTTACTGATGGGTGAAAAATCCGATTTTTCCCACCCTTCGCTGGGAATCGCCCCAGACCCTCACCGCGTGAAGCAGAGCTCTAGCCACCAGGCCACGGGGCACCGTGTTACAGTAATTAGAATTATTATGAAAATAAAAGAGAAGTAAAGATTATTTCAGTAATACAAATTATTTATAAAACATACAGGAAGTAAAGATAAGTGAAAAAAAAAGGCAAATAGATGTTTATGAGATTTTGCATGTTGATGAGACAAGACAACTGGTAGTGTGTCGTTGTTGTGCGGGTCTTGGGGGGATATTTAGGTAGACATAGACACTCCTTGTAGGATGGTTACGGTATATTCGGTATGGTAGGAGAGAGTCCAGCCACGTCTGTCCAGTTATGGGCCCTTCTAGTGGGGTGTACGCCTATCTGGGGGCTGTGCACATGCGCTGAGCCCCCGGGCGTCAGCGGGTATCGTGACGTCCAAAAGGGGACCAGCTGTATAAGTGGGATGAATGCTGTACACTACACAAGTGTATATATGATACTGACACAAGCTCGGCCATGTTATCGTATGACGTCTCGGAAATACTATACAACTCTATAGGCTGAACAGACAGGTGGTACTGGGTGAATCTATACAATGGGCCACATTATAACTTGGAACAAATCAAGATTAATCTTACTCTCGCACTTCTTGAGTTAATGGTACATAAGAGAAATTTAATGGATCTAGAAAAAACGGATTATATATATTACAATCGAAAATTTTGATCGATCAATCGATGTGTATTCATGCACTCTTCGGCTTCTGAAAGAACAAATATTTACAGGAAGAAGTTTTAACAGGAAAGATAAGCTTTGCTAACACAGGGTTTTACTGTTAAAACTGGGAAATCAGAAGACTTAACACACAACAATCTTGCTAGATACAAATCTATTTAAAAAAACACCGGGCAATAATTCGGTTCTAAACTGGATTTTCTGATTTTCTATCTTTAGCTCACAACTTAAGTCCCTTTCCTACTGGAGGAATGAACAACTGGTTTTTATCAACTTATAATCACTTTCCTTGAAGGAATGAACAGACTCGGTGGAGTGGGTGGATTTTCTCCCGGTTGAAAAAAGTTAGCTCAAAGACACAAGTATGAGCAAAGGAGAACGGCTCTCACTATCTCTTACTGCAGGTAAGAATTACTGGAAAAACACGACACTTTACTCTGCAAAAGGGTTACTTAACTGGAAGGAACACTATCTGGAACACAAGGGACAACAACTGGCACTCTGGAATACACTAGCAACAGAAACGGCTTTCTGCAATTGCTTTTGCATCAGCAAGAGATGCTATAACTCATTTAAATAGTCTTTCTTCAACAAAACGTCCCCTGGAGAGGAACTACTACTTTAACAGCAACATTGCAAAGGGTAGACTCAGTACTCAAGGCGGTCCGGGATACCTCCGGCACCTGGGCATCTAACGCTATCTGCATGCAAGATATTGTAGGCTGAATTCCAGACAGGAGTGACAGTAATACTAGTGCTTTGACCCTTCGCTCGTTAACAAGTAAAACACATACTCTACAAAAACTAATCTGAACTACATTCCCATCACTCTGGGGAAAACTCTGATACAAGCTCCCCAAGAACAAACACATTGCTCAACGGCTAGAGACTGTCTTTCAATCATTAAGGACTATAAGGACTTTTTTTTGACTTGTTATCATTATGGCTCTGAATAGCAGCACACACAGTATTATGATTTTTTGAGGGTTCATTGCCCCGACTGGCAAAAAACATTACTACTTGACTTTACTTGAGACATGACTGAGCAATTAAACGAGAATTGAAATGAAGCCCAAAATTTAAAAAGTATAAAAGGGACAATATAACTTAACTGATAGAAATTTTTAACTATTCTGCATAATTAAACGGATAATAGCACAATAACAATAAAAAAAAGATAACTCACTGGAAATTTACTTGGCAGGAAACTCAACACACTAAATTAAAACAATCTAGCTTTAACTTGAACAGCAAAATGAGTTTTCTTTTCTGTCAATATCAACAAAATTGCAACACAATAAAATTAAATCACAAATAATTACTGGGGGAAAAAAATTTGCAACTCAAGAAATAAGATATTACGGGGAAATTTGTCTGAACACTCTTACTCTTTATTGAAGCAAAGCAAAATAACTCAATAAAATAATTTGGAACAATTTACTAAAAACACTGACTTTAAACAAACTTAAAAAGTGAAAATTTTTCAAACAACCTAACATGAACTATGTAAATCATGAACAAGATATTTAACAAGAAAATAAGGCAACACTTACAGGAATAGTACAACTCATCAAGGTAATTAACTTTTGGACTTACAAATTCACAAAAGTCAATTTCGTTGTCCTTGAGATTAGTAACTTATCAGAAGAAATTGAGATCTTCAATAAAAATTATAGCACTAGTCTGCAAAGTTGAAACACATTAGCACTGTATAAAAATAAAGCAAGTACACAAAACAATATTGGGTGAAAGGGGAAAAAGTAACACTGACTGCAACACATAAGAATTAGGGAATATTACTGGTAAAAGGTTAAAAATTGCTTGGAGGAGAAAACAATATGTAGTTACTGGGGCAAGCAAAATTAATTAATTACACAATTAATATTAACAAACAAGGGTAAAATAATAAAAATGATAACTCTGGGATAGTACACCTGGTGAAACACAATAATTAACAAGATAGAAAATTCAACAACACATGGGCAATGCTGGGAAAAATTTAAAATTTTTTAAAATTACTACTTGGTGGAATATTGGAACACTAGATAACTTTAACAAAACTGTACTTACTGCATATTTAGTAACACAACGAAATTCACAGAAATTATAACGCAATAATTAACAAGAGACAATACTAGTGAAATCAAAAATTAATGCAAAAATTAATTTAACACAGAACACTTCCTAGGATAACTCAAAATTTATGTAACTCAGAAATTGTCTCAACACACGAAATTGTCTATAGATTATCTGAAAAATAAAACAACAACACAGTAAATGTCTCTGGGGTGGAAATCGTTGACTGAAGCGTGGTGGTGGAGGGTGGTGGTGGAGGCTGGTGGTCTGGTCCACTCGTTGATAACTGAAGTAATGTGCATAAACCGGCGGACTACGAACCGAGGCTTTTTTAAAGTTGGCACAACAGTTCAGAAGAAACACACTCAGGACGCTCAACCTGGTTCATAGCCAATAAACTGCTTGCAGGACCCAGTTAAGGGTGAAATAATCCACACTTAATGCTTTGTGTGGGTGGATACACGTGGTCAAGGCGTCTGCCTCAGCGTGGGTGGTGGGGGGTGGGGGGTTGGGGTAGCCCACACTGCTTCCCCCGTGCCTGTGGCTTACGCCGTTTATATGAACTTAACCCAGGGTGGCTTGAATAACCCAGGATACCACGGGGATGGTATTGTACTCAGAACAGCAATACACTGGAGTACAAAGGTGGTACAAATGCGTGAACTCACGTGGCTTACTTCTCAGACAGCAGAGTGGCTTCCTGGCTTAGTAGAATATTTTCACACAGATTGACTGGCTTGGAATCTTGTGACAAATTAGCACAGCAAGGTAGAAGCTGGCTTAAGCCTAGGCTGACGTAACTGGTGGTGGCTTAATGGCTGGAATGGTACTCTCCCCTCACTGGCTTACTCGTACAGAATTTGCAAAACCCGGGTCAACCCCTCGTAGGTTTTAACAAATCAACAAATGAGGCACTTAACTGACCAGGAGATACTTTAGATATTGTAGACTTCTTGGATGTAGGTAGCTGGTAACGTGGTCGGTCTGGAGGCTGTTTGCTTGCTTGTCGTAGTCTATCTCTCATAACATCGTAATCGATAAAAATTACGGCACACCGCTGCTACCACTTGTTGTGGGGTCTTGGGAGAGATATTTAGGTAGACATAGACACTCCTTGTAGGATGGTTATGGTATATTTACGGTATGAGTAGGAGAGAGTCCAGCCACGTCTGTCTAGTTATGGGTCTGATGCTAGTGAGAGTGTACGCCTATCTGAGGCTGTGCACATGCGCTGAGCCTCTGACGTCAGCGGGTATCGTGACGTCACATGCAAAGGGACCAGCTGTATAAGTGGGATGAATGCTGATACACTACACAAGTGTATATATGATACTGACACGACATCGTGATCTTGACAATGTTGATGAAAATACACACTGTTCAGAACTTGCTCATAGATTACCAGCGTAATACTTGCATAGTTACATCGTTCTTATATTTCTTATGCACCAGATACTAGAGGTCGGTAACTCATGTCGAAATTCATTTTCTTTTCGTTTACAAATATCTGAATGTTACTCTGTCTCTCTCTCTCTCTCTGTCTCTCTCTGACGGGAGATGGTCGGGCTAGGTCACAAGTGTCAGTAACTAGAGAAGATAGAATTTGTTTGGCAAGTCTGGCTATGCATTATCACCTGATGTGATCATTAATTTTTAAAAGGAGCGGCGAGCTTGAGGAACACCTCGATCACATGACCAAAAGCTTCAGATAGTGATGATCATGTGACAAAGACCCGCGTCACGAGGCTCTTATCATGTTTCCTGACTAATAAAACACCACCACCAGTCTCATCCTTATGTGGTCAACCTGTTTATCCCGCCATCCCTCACCCAGAACTACGCCACCTTACCGTCGGTTGGTTAATGGAGTTCAAAGCTTATTGACTAAACAAGGTCATTAAGGCTGCATGTCACCTGTTAAAAACTAGTCAGCAATACTTATTCCCTAAAATATTAAATAAAGTGAACTTATCGACATAAACTTTACGGTTTATACCTAAACTCGTCTGGCCTCCCCGTTATAAAGAACAAATATAATGCCTTAAATATCTTCCTAGAATCCAAATACACATGAACACCAACTTGTAATCTTTACCCCTAACGACTACGTTATATTTAAACCCAGGTTTCTGGTTACTCTTATTCAGGTCAGGTTTGGTTGGGAGAGTAATATCAGATAATCAAATTTAGCCATACATTTACACCAATGAATTCAATAATAGATAAAAGCGAGAGTGTTTTGATGAACGTCTGAGGCAGAGGTTACCGTGAAGTCAGCGTCCACATTTTATAGATAGAGACACATATTTACTTAGGGTCTTCTTACCTGGAGGGTGTTCCAGGGGTCAACACCCCCGCGCCCCGGTCCATGACCAGGTCTTACGGTGAATCAGGGCCTAATCAACCAGGCTGTTACTGCTGGCCAAACTCAATCCAACGTGCGAACCACAGCCCGACTGGTCACATACTGACTTTAGGTATCTGTCCAGTTCGGTCTTGAAGACAGCCAGGGGTCTATTGGTAATCCCCCTTATGTATGATGGAAGGCTGTTGAACAGTCTTGGGCCCCGGATACTTATTAAGTTGTCTCTTAGTGTACACATGGCACCCATGCTTTTCAGTGGGAGCATGTTGCACCTCCTGCCGAGTCTTTTGCTTTCATGGGGAGTGATTTCTGTGTGTAGATTTAATACCACTCCCTCTAGGATTTTCCATTTGTAAATTATGATAGACCTTTGTTGCCTGTGTTCCAAGGAGTAAAGGTCAAAGGGCTTTAAACGTTTCCAATAATTAAGGTGCTTGACTGAACTTATACATACAATAAAGGTCTTCTGTACATTCTCCAGATCTGCAATTTCGCCTGCATTGAAAGGGGCTGTTAATTATTGCAGCAGTATTCCAGCTTAGACAGAACAAGTAACAAGTAACTTAAAGAGAATCACCATTGACTTGGCATCCCTTGTTTTGAAGGTTCTCATTATCCATCCTATCATTTTCTTCGCAGTCGTGATAATGACACTTGTGGTTGTGATAATGACACTTGTGGTCTTTGAAGATGAGATCCTCTGACATTATCATTCTTAAGTCCTTCACATTAGTTTTTTGCTCTGTTGTGTGGTTAGAATTTGTTTAATACTCCGTTCTAGCTTTTAATTCTTCAGTTTTCCATAAAGTAGTAATTGAAATTTGTCTCATTGAACTTCATATATTTTCTGTAGATCAGTCGAAGACTTAGTTTATATCCGCTTGGAGATTTACCGAGTCCTCAGTGGATGACACTCATGCAAATTCTAGTATTGTCTGCTTTCACTGTGGCAGCCTCTGACTTAACTGTTTACAATTGTTATTTGTGTTCTATTGGTTAAAAAAGTCAAAGAGCCATCTGCACATTTTTCCAGTTATTTCTTTAGCATGCATTTTGTGCGCAATTACACCATGATCTCACTGATCGAATGCTTTTGGAAAGTCTGTGTATACTACGTCTGCATCTCGTTTGCCCTTCATTGTATCCAAGACCATGTCATAGTGAGAAGCGGGAGCGAACTGCTCTAAGCTATAAGAGGCCGAAAGTATTTCAATCTGGTTTGTTTTACAGAACGATCCATGCCAGGGTGTGCACACACTACAGTCACTAGTGACTGTGGAATTACTAACTGGTGTACTCTTCTGCTAGGAATACCCAGCTCGGCTATGCGATACAGTAATTCTTGGTTTATAACAAAGTCGCTGATCAGTGCTGGTGGCTTCACAGAAAGAGTTCGATCTTCCTGCAGAAGGAATCGAATTACACCAGACCATAGAGGATCTATTCTTTGAGCATTCTTTACTTCCTCAGCAGTGACTGGAGGATCTGCTACTACTGTACTAATATGTCGAGATAAAGCATCTGCAACAACATTTTGTTTTCCAGGTAAGTGTTCGAAGGTTGGATTGAACTCTTGGATAGTCAAGGACCATCTGGCTAATCTTCCAGTTGTTTTTTTATTCTGGAATAAAGGAATCACTGGAGCATGATATGACAAGACGTGAACAGGGTGCGGGTATATAATATCTCGGAAGTGTTTTAAAGACCATAATATAGCTAATGCTTCTTGTTTATTTACTGAATAATTACGTTCGGCCTTTGTAAGGACACGACTAGCAAATGCAACTGCATTGAACTTACTATCGATCTTTTGAGCTAGGACGGCACCTATGCCAGTCAAACTAGCATCATTTGTTAGATAGCAAGCTATCTGGGAATTTCAAAATAGAAGCAGAAGTTAGATTTTCTTTGAGAGTTAGGAATTTTCTTTCTTGACAGAAGGTCCAAACAAAAGGAGCATCTTTCTTAAGAAGCTCAGTTAGGTGAGCTGCTATAGAAGAAAAATTGGCAATGAAAGATCTGTAAAAACCTGCTAAGCCCACAAAGGATCTTACGGCATCAATAATTTTGGGAGATGGAAAATTTTGTACAGCAGTTACTTTACTTTGGTCAGTCGTAACCCTCTAGGAGTGACTACGTGACCAAGAAACTTGATCTCTGATCTGAAAAAAAATTGACATTTAGACAGTTTGATCTTTAAATTGGCTTCTTTAAGCTTACCAAGTACCATGTCAAGTCTTTGGAGATGTGTTTCCACGTCTTCTGACATGACGACTGCATCATCTAGGTACACCATGAGTTTGTTACCTGAGGCCTCTAAATATATTCGTCATGAGCCTCGAGAATATGATGGGTGATGAGTGTAAAGCATAAATCATTGTGAGAAATGAAAATGACCTGTAAGAGTGGAAAATGTGGTTAGCTCTTGGCTGTCCCTGTGAAGAGGAACTTGCCAAAATCCTTGTAACAAGTCCAGGGTCGAAAAGACTTTGTTATCACCAGTACAGGAAGTGGAAAATGATCTGGTATTGTTTTAGCATTCAACTTCGTAAAATACCACTTGTTCGTTGTTACAATAATATATGTACGCTTGCGGAGGCAAGTACACCAAACAGGGAGTAGAATGAAATTAGTTCTGAGGCAACCACACCATCGTATGTCCTCGCAACATGAAGCAAGCCTAGTTCGCTAGGCTCATTTGTTGTAGGATTGGATTGTCCAGTGGGTTAGAGCTTTGTGAATTTCGCTCTTCCCACGAGGCGGGCCAAAGCATCATGGGTTCGACCCTGGCTAGTGCAGTGTAGATATATATATATATATATATATATATATATATATATATATATATATATATATATATATATATATATATATATATTTCTCTTAATTTATTATTATTATTATTGCATTTATTAGTGTTAATAATTGATATAAAAATTTGGTTAATGACATTAATTAAAGTTTACTTAGCCTAATGGTGTAGAAAAGTCGGTATAAACTCATATAGATGAATAACACATATAAGCAACACAAAGGTGACTGTATTGACAACACAGATTCCCAAGTGTTGCACATGTGTCTCATTCATCAATTTGTCGATAAGCCCATACAGTAGATAGCTACCACTGATAAACCCATACAGTAGATAGCTACCACTGATAAGCCCATACAGTAGATAGCTACCACTGATAAACCCATACAGGAGATAGCTGCCACTGATAAACCCATACAGTAGATAGCTACCACTGATAAGCCCATACAGTTGATAGCTACCACTGATAAGCCCATACAGTAGATAGCTACCACTGATAAACCCATACAGTAGATAGCTACCACTGATAAGCCCATACAGTAGATAGCTACCACTGATAAGCCCATACAGTAGATAGCTACCACTGATAAGCCCATACAGTAGATAGCTACCACTGATAAGCCCATACAGTAGATAGCTACCACTGATAAGCCCATACAGTAGATAGCTACCACTGATAAGCCCATACAGTAGATAGCTACCACTGATAAACCCATGCAGGAGATAGCTACCGCTGGGATTTAGACGACAGGCGGTCTTTTCAAGTAGCATAATAGAAAATAGAGATGCGAGTGGAATGTGTAGAGAAAATTGACGTCAATGCGGATGTAGAGGGTGATGGGTGCACAGCACGGAAGTTGGTAGTGTACAACAGGAGAGTCACAGGAACATACTGCAAGGCTCTTCCTTTGTCGGGCTTAACAGGCAGTGACCTATACAGAGGTTATGAGGCCAGGGACGCTTTTTTGTACTGTCCTGATATGTAGTCACTTAACAACTAGGAAGGGACATCGGCACATAGAACAGGATCAAGTAATTGAGATGCATCGGGAGAGTCAGTGATGTATATGAGGAAGAGCAGATGGTTAAGAACACTTTCCCGAGGCACCTTATGTTGGCACGCCGATGGAGGCATACTGGTGTCTGCTGTTAAGATGTTACTTTAAGTATGCGAGAGTATGACTTCTGATACCATAATGTACTAATTTACCATGTAAGATGTTGTGGTCTACTGTAACGAAAGCTTTCCTAAAGTATATGAAGAGGCCTATTGCATATTATTTTCAAGAGTTCCATAAACAAAGTCTGGCATTTGTATAACTGCATAATTCGTACTTTTTCTTGTCCTGAAATCATACTAGCAGGGAACACTAGGAATTATGGAACACTAGGAATTGTGGAACACTAGGAATTGTGGAACACTAGGAATTATGAATCACTAGGAATTAGTTTTTCGAAGATTTTAGATAACAGTGACACGTTAGATATTGGCCTACGGTTATTTACATAGACTGGGTCTCCTCCTTCATGTATTAGTCTAACCCTTGCTATCTTAAGCATTGTTGGGAAATTTTTGGTTTCTAATGATTTATCGAACAATGTAGCAATGGTGGATGATAGCACATGAGCTGCTTTATTTTGGTGGTAAATTAGCTAAGTTTCTTGCCTTGTTTTTCAGTGAATTTATTGTCGAAGTGACTTCGGCAGAATTAGTTGGAGCCAGATACAGAGAGTTTGTTAAATTTCCAGCAAAGTAGACGTTCGCTTGGGCACTGGAACAGGGTTTTGCTAGCTAGTCTTGATCCTATAGTAGAGAAGAAATCATTTAATATATTGGGTGCTTCAGCAGGCTGGATATGAGGTTCACTGGGTTTAGTTAAGACAATGTCTCTGGCTTTGGTTAATTTTCCAGAGCCCAGGATTTGAGTGAATATTTTCCAGGTCTTTTTCATATCCCCTTTTATTTCAATAAACCTGCTAGCATAATATAGTTGTTTAGACTTCTTTGTTAGATTAGTAAGTAGTGATATATAGTCTTTAATCTGTACTGTTTTCATAGTTGTTTTTATCAATGGATCAGTGAATGTTGTTTGTTAGTCTCTTTGCTGTGATCTGCTTAGTTGTAGAGGTTTTGTATTTTGTCCAGAAAAATACTGATCTGTCTGTCAGTTTTCCGATCGTCAGTAAACTCTCAGTGCCAGTCTATGTAGCTTACAGCTGTAAAAAAGGTTTTTTACTGATGACTCATCATGGAGACGAAATGAGATCTAATTGGAGTCCTGTGGTAATTTACTTATGTTGGTTATGAAGAAGGTGGGGTAGTGATCAGATATATTGTCTCGGAATATTTTGTAGGCTTAATTATATACAGTACTGGCAAGCAATTGTTTATGTTGCTAAGTAATTCAGCTATCTGAGAGTCGTCAGCTTGGACAAGGTTTATATTGAAGACACCAGCAAGTATTATATGGTGTTTGTTTAAGTAATTGTTAATTATTGAGTTTTTTAGGTTGTCACTGAGGGTGGTAATATTAGAGGAAGGTAACCTGAAGACTCCCCTCACTCTAATTACGATCTTTACATTTTTTGTTGTAAAATTAAAAATATATATTCACCATTTTCATTCCTGGTACATGTAGATTTACTACATAATAGTTCTTTAGAGTAGTAGACTACAATACTTCCCCCCATTTGATCAGACCTGCACTTATGAATGTCTGTGTATGCAGGTACAGCAAAGATGACTGCCGGATCCAGTTTAAGCCATAATTTACCTGGAGAATCTCAACTCAGAGCAGGATTCGAACCTGCACATTCTGCATCAAAGTACGCAGTACTTTCTAATATACCACAAAGCCGATAATGTTTGTATATATATATAAACATTATATCTTAGTCAACTGCAGGATTCGAACCTACACACTCTGCATCAAGGTGCACAGTATATTGCCACCCAGTCCGACCCCAGTTGCATTGGCGTCTAGCCGAAGTTAGCAACAATCTTGCAATAAGGTATGTTCCACAAGTATTGCCACATGCAGTGATTGAGGAGTGCCATGTCAGAGTTAACATACATCTAATCCATTGTTTGTTCCCACAATAACACATAAGTCTCTTCTTCTTTTCCTTATTGCTGTTGTTATTGCTGTTGTTGTTCCTCTTCTCTCTACTTGCTTCAACTGCCAGGGTTAATTTATCGTATTAGAAATCTTTCCTACGAATGTGAATCAAACATTCTTACCACACATTCTCCAGAAATAAAACGAGTAAGCGATATATAACTAAAGTACACGAATAAAAGACACGAGAACATAAACAGGAATATAAGTCAAATGCTAAAAATATCTAAAAAAAAAAAACTCACAACAATGGGAACAGGAAGAGGTAGTTTAGGTATGGATGAAATGATATTAAAATTAATGTAAGTGCAGCTCATCCTGTGAGTGTACATAATGATGATGACATCTGTCAAGCCCAATAGTTGACACTCAACTGGTAATGACATCTGTCAAGCCCAATAGTTGACACTCAACTGGTAATTTCAGTCCCCAACCCTGGCGGATGTGGCAGCATCCAGGTGTAATCTTGGCTGAGATGAAAAACAGGTTAGACAAATACATGAATAATAATGTCTGTGTGAGAGAAGAGAGTGTTGAAGTGAGGGAATATTGGATGCCACTGGAATGGGATTATACCAGATTTAATCCCAGGAAAGAGAGGTATATATTGTCAAGACAAGGTAAATATAGTGTAGGTAAGTTCATTTAGGTACATGTACACATAAGTAAAATTATGTTGATGAATTAGACACTCATGCAGCAATTATCATACATAGCAACATGTGTAAATGTCCTAAGACAGCACAAAAGTCAGAGAAAGTGACTTATTTCCACTGGGGTGAGAAGCTTTTGCTACTTTGTGTGACTTGAGTAACAACAGTCAAGACATAACACATGCGGGTGGACGCTCCTCCAGTTCCGGATGGAACCTGAGAGTGAGGGTAGAGAGGGTAGTGAGGGTAGAGAGGGTAGTGAGGGTAGTGAGGGTAGTGAGGGTAGAGAGGGTAGTGAGGGTAGTGACGGGAGAAGAGTGGTGCAGGTGGTATTGGGGGTAGTAGTCGTAGAGGGAAGGGAGGGAAGTGTGGAGAGCGTCAGTGTGGGAGAGTGTGAGAAAGCATTGTGGGGGTGTGAGTGAGCATGAGTGAGGGGGAGAGTAGCGGCAGAGTGAGGGGGAGAGTAGCGGCAGAGTGAGGGGGAGAGTAGCGGCAGAGTGAGGGGGAGAGTAGTGGCAGAGTGAGGGGGAGAGTAGCGGCAGAGTGAGGGGGAGAGTAGCGGCAGAGTGAGGGGAAGAGTAGCGGCAGAGTGAGGGGGAGAGTAGTGGCAGAGTGAGGGGAGAGTAGGGCAGAGTGAGGGGAAGAGTAGTGGCAGATGAGGGCAGTGGCAGAGTGAGGGGAAGAGTAGTGGCAGAGTGAGGGGAAGAGTAGTGGCAGAGTGAAAATGAGAGTGTGAGTGAGAAAGTATGGGTGTGTGTAAGAGAATGAGGGAGAACATAGTCAAGTGTGACAGTGGTGACAGTGGTTCCCCTGCAAGTCGGAGAGGGACAACACAGCAGGGGTGGGAGAGACCACATAGCAGGGGTGGGAGAGACCACATAGCAGGGGTGGGAGAGGACACACAGCAGGGGTGGGAGAGACCACATAGCAGGGGTGGGAGAGACCACATAGCAGGGGTGGGAGAGACAACACAGCAGGGGTGAGAGACACACACAGCATAGGTGAGAGAGACAACACAGCAGGGGTGGGAGACAACACAGCAAGAAAGAGAGACAACACAGCAAATGAGAGAGACAACACAGCAGGGGTGGGAAACAACACATCAGGGGTGGGAGGCAACACAGCAAGGGTAAAAGACAACACAGCAGGGTAAGAGACAACACAGCAGGGGTGAGAAACAATACAGCAGGTGTGCAAGACAACACAGCAGGGGTGGGAAACAACACATTAGGGATGGGAGGCAACACAGCAAGAGTAAAAGACAAAGCAGCATGGGAGAGAGACAACACAGCAGGGGTAAGAGACAACACAGCAGGGGTGGGAGACAATGCAGCAGGGGTGAGAGACAACACAGCAGGGGTGGGAGACAACACAACCGGGGTGGGACACAGATAACACAGCAAGGGAGAGAGACAACACAGCAGGGGTGGGAAACAACACATCAGGGGTGGGAGGCAACACAGCAAGGGTAAAAGACAACACAGCATGGGAGGGAGACAACACAGCAGGGGTAAGAAACAACACAGCAGTGGTGGGAGACAACACAGCAGGGGAGAGACAACACAGCAGGGGTGGGAGACAACACAGCAGGGGTGGGAGACAACACGGCAAGGGTGGGAGACAACACAGCAGGGATGGGAGACAACATAGCAGGGGTAGGAGACAACACAGCAGGGGTAGGAGACAACACAGCAGGGGTGGGAGACAACACAGAAGGGGTTACAACCCCTCCAGAAGAGCACAAGGAGTGGGGCCTCTTGACTCGCCCCTCTCAGCTACTCCTCACCCACTCACCTCTCACCTCAGGGGCCAGGAAGGTCGGGGAGGGGCAAGGAAAGGCAGGGATGGAGAGGGAAGGGGAAGGGAGGGGAGGGAGCGAGGATCTATCCTCTTTCCTACCGTTTTAGGAGCGTTGGTTGGGATGGTGGATGGATGGGAGGGGAGGGATGGGGGAGTGATGGGGATGGGGAGAGGTGGGTCAGGGACACCGAGGGTGGGGGAGGCACTAGTGAGAGTGCCTGGTGGTTGAGGCGAGGCTGGCACCTCCTGTCTCCCCTAACATGGTCATGAGTGCCACCAGCAGGGAAGGTCATAGCTAGGATCACCACCACCATCACTTCCACCACCACTAAAACCACCACTACTACCACCACCATCACCACCACCACCATCACCACCACCACCACCACCACCACCACCGCCACCACTATCACCATCATCACCACTACCACCACTAAAGGACCCCAATGGAAATAAGTCACTCTGTCTGACTTTTTTGGGTTATCCTGGGTTCTCTACACATATGCTGCTATGTATGATAATGTATGTAAATGTATTTGTGTATACCTGAATAAACTTACTTACTTACCACTATCACTACCACCACCACCATTATCATCACTACCACCACCACCACCACTACCACCACCACCACAACAACCATCACCATCATAACTACTAGCACAACCACTACCACCACTACCACTGCCACTACCACCACTACCATTACAACCACCACCACTACTACCACCACTATCACCACCACCACCCCACCACCACTATCAGCACCATCACCACTACCACTAACACCACCACAACCACTACCACCACTATCACCACCACCATCGCCACTACCACCACCATTACCACCACTATCACCACCACCACTACCATCATCACCACTGCTACTAACAGCACTACTACCACCACCACTATCACCAATACCACTATCACCAATACCAATATCACCACCACTACCACTATCATCACCACCACTATCACCACCACTATCATCACCACTATCATCACCACCACTATCATCACCACCACACCACCACCTAATCCATCTTCACCACCAACAACAACAATAACAACACCATCACCCCTCTACCTCTACCACAACTTCAACTACCAGTACTACCATCATCTTTACTATCATCACCCCCACCACCGCCACCATCACCACCACTACTAAAAGAACAACAACAACACCATCACCGCCTTCGCCACCATCAAGTAAAGATGTTGGTTTTGGCAGTGGTATTGGTGAAGGACTGGTATTGGTGAAGGACTGGTATTGATGCTGGTTTTTGCAGTATTGATGTTTTTCTGGTCCCAGACCAGGCCTCCCAATGGATCAGTTTCTGAACAGCACACTGTCCAGCATACAAACCAAAGCCAAGCTCATCAGGAACTGAGTAAATATAGGAACTCATCCAACTAATCTTGAGTGTGAGTTACAGGCTCCCAAACCTTGATAGGGAATGCAGCAAACTCCTATGGGACGAGATGCGTAAGGTAGATGAGGATCTAGTACATAGTCTGGGAGCCAATCATAAGAGTGTACGCGGAGCTAGTACGTAGTCTGGGAGCCAATCATAAGAGAGTACGCGGAGCTAGTACATCTACATACGAAAATGTGCTAATGGGAGATTTTAATTTTAGACAAATTGACTGGAGCAATTTGAGAGGGAATCTTGAGTCAAGCGACTTTATTGATAATTCAGGATTGTTTTTAAAACAGTTTGTGACAGAACCAACTAGAGGAAATAACCTGCTAGACTTGGTTCTTGCCAGCAGGGAATCGCTAATTAATAATCTTGAGGTTAATGATGAGCTTGGGGAAAGTGATCACAAATCACCCAGTTTGAATATATCATGGAATTACCCTAATAATGGCAATCAAGTCTCTGTTCCAGACTTCTGCTTGGCTGATTTCATAGGACTGAGAAATTACCTGGGTGGGCTGAACTGGAATGACCTAACTATGGGTCAGGTAGGTGGTGATGGTTGCCGATATGACTTTTTTTAGAGCATTGTTCTATCTGCTCAGACACTTATGTTCCAAATAGAGAAATCAGATCAAACAAAAATGATCCTAAATGGATAAAAAATAGATTATAATATCTCATTGGTCAAAAGAGAGGCATGTATAGGCGAATCAAAAGAGGAAAGGGGCAGTTAATAAATAAATATATACAGTCAAAGAGAGAAATAAAAAAGAGAATAAGAAAAGCAAAACGAGATTATGAGGTTAAAGTTGCAAGGGAATCGAAAGCTAAACCCAAAAAGATTCTTTCAGGTATATAGAAGTAAGATCAAGGACAAGATAGGCCCACTCAAAAGTTACTTGGGTCAGCTCACTGTCAGTGATAAGGAAATGTGTAGAATTTTTAACATTTACTTCCTCTCAATTTTTACACAGGAAGATACTAGCGATATTTCAGAAATAATAAATTATGTAGAACGGGATGAAAATAAACTATGCATGATTAGGGTCAATAGTGACATGGTCCTTAGACAAAAAGATAAATTAAAACCTAAGAAATCCCCAGGCCCTGATGAACTGTATGCAATGGTTTTAAAGGAATGTAAAGAGGAACTTTGTAAACCATTGGCAAATCTTTTCAACATATCACTAAAAATTGGCATATTACCAGATAAGTGGAAAATGGCAAATGTGATACCTATCTACAAAACAGGAGACAGGTCCTTAGCTTCGAACTATAGATCAATAAGCCTAACCTTCATAGTGGGAAAATTTATGGAATCAATAATTGCCAAGGCAATTCGTTGCCATCTTGAAAGGCATACATTGATTAATGAATCTCAACACAGTTTTACAAAAGGGCATTCCTGCCTTACAAATTTACTAACTTTTTTCACAAAGGTATCTGAGGAGGTAGATCATGGTAATGAATATGATATTGAGTATATGGACTTCAGTAAGGCTTTTGATAGACTCCCACATCAGAGACTACTGAGGAAAATTAAGGCACGCGGAATAGGAAGAGAATTTTTTTTCCTGGATACAGGCGTGGTTGACAGATAAGCAGCAGAGAGTTTGCATAAATCGGGAGAAATCAGAGTGGGGAAGCGTCATGAGCGGTGTTCCACAGGGGTCAGTGTTGGGCCCCTTGTTCGCAATATACATAAAAAGCAAAGATTAGGGAATAAATTGCAATATAAGCAAATTTGCCTATGACACCAAAACAGGCCATCAAATTCATTCTGACGAGGACATTAGAGCACTCCAGGAAGATTTGAATAGACTGATGCAGTGGTCGGAGAAGTGGCAGATGCAGTTTAATATAGAAAAATGCAAAGTTCTAAGCGATGGACAGGAAAGTATCCATGCCACATATAAACTAAATAATATAGATCTTAGTGTTACTGATTGCAAAAAAGATTTAGGAGTTCTGGTTAGCAGTAATCTAAAACCAAGACAACAGTGTATAAGTGTTTGCAATAAATTGAACAGAATCCTTGGCTTCATATCAAGAAGCATAAATAACAGGAGTTCTCAGGTTGTTCTTGAGCTCTATATATATTTGGTTAGGCCGCATTTAGATTATACTGCACAGTTCTGGTCACCGTATTACAGAATGGATTTAAATCCACTGGAAAACATACAAAGGTGGATGACAAAACTGATCCCATGTATCAGAAATATTTCCTATGTGGATAGATTGAGGGCTCTGAAACTGCACTTCTAGAAAGGCATAGAATTAGGGGGGATATGATTGAGGTGCATAAATGGAAAACAGGAATAAATAAAGGGAATGTAAATAACCCCTCTAAAAGTATTTAATCAAGATAGGACTCGCAGCAATGGATTCAAGTTGGAAAAGTTTAGGTTCAGAAAGGATATATGAAAGCACTAGTTTGGTAATAGAGTTATGGACAAGTGGATCAAACTCCCGAGTACCGTCGCTGAAGTTAAAACAATGTGTAGTTTTAAAAATAGGTTAGACAATGTGGTATGCAAAGAGTATGTTACAATTTATTTGGCATATATCACACTCCCATATAGGCTGCCTCTCAACCAGCAAACTGGGTGCTAAGGGTTTAACGACTTTTTAGGGTACCCATCATTAAATCAGTACCTTGGTTCATTAACCAATCACAGGCAAACCCGCCAAAGCTGAAGCAATGTGGTTCACTTGCGGGAAGTACTGGCAGACTTGCCTACCTGCTGGTTGAGTATGGTGCACTCTCTCTGGCTTCTGCTTTGCCATCTGTCACCGTGGTGTACACTTATTTTTATTCATAGTGTACATATCTGTAAATAGTGGGTGAAGGCAAAATATATATTATAGTCTACTGCTGAGTTTGTTTGCTCCAATTTCCATTATGACCAGGTCTCACAGGCCATTCATTACTTGTGTTCGTAATATGGGAGCTCTGTCCTGGAGCTGGAGCTGGAGTTAGATCTGGTCTTGGTATCAGTCAGATTGCATTGCTATCGCCTTTTGTATTGCCTGTCAGTCTTGCTACTGTGTGTGTGTATCCTGCAAGTTGTACTGTGCTATTGCTGCTTGTTGCGTGCCTTTCAAATAACGTTTTATGTTGGGTTGTGCCAACAACATGGGTGAGGCGGTTGGTGTCTGAGTATACTCACCTAAATCTTCCCACACTATCTCTACAGCATTGCTGGCGAATCGCTCGTTCCATTGGCATAGAATATCAATGAAGTCTCACTGCTGCACAGCTTTGTGACATTATCCATACCAAATTAAGGGTTGAAGTAACTATGGCACACCAAACTGAGGTATCTTCCTCTATAGGAGCTATTAATCGCCGATCTCGGCTTAGGTTCCTTCGTAATGTGACAGGGCTAACACCAGAGCAATCAGACAAGCAGTCTCGTGAAGGAGGTGGTGCACCAGGTTTGTCTCAGGGCAAGTCAGCTTCGTTGGCATTTGAGTTAGCTAAACTCAATCTTGAAACAACCAGCATTTGCTAAAGAGGAGTTTGATAGAGACAAGGCAAGGAGGCAATTTAAGCAGACTGTTTTTGACTACAAAAAGCAGTGCCATTAGTACCTCGCTTTGTTGAGGCTGAGCCTGAACAGTTTTTAGAGGCATCTGAAAACCAAGCTCGAGCATTGAGGTGGCCTAGGGAGTATTGGGCAGCACTGGTGCATACAGTGTTGTATAACAAAGCACAAGAGTTCACATCTGTTTTAAATAATGAAGAATATGGTGATTATTGGGTTGTTAAAACAATGGTTCCTGGGGCATATCAGTGTATTCCCGCTAAGTACAGGAGGGAATTCAAATTGTGCATTTAGAGGAGCAGTATTTTCTGTCTCTTTACTTAAGATACATGTGCAGAGTAAATATTATACAGGATATTCGACTGTAGGTGTTTCTGAGGGATTCCTTATGAAAGATGCTGTGTTATTGCTGGGTAATAACATTCTTAATTCGACAAAATGTCCAGAACCTATAGTGACTAATTTTTCTCCAATGTTGGCCATAACTCGGGCAAAATCACAAGGGATGTCTGTCGAGAATGCTGACCCATCCTTGGACGACTCAGATCTATGGCTAGACAGTTTGTTTTACGAGGAAAACTGGTAAATTTAGTTCATGAAAAGTCCCAGACCAAGCCTTCCTACTCCAGGGTTGCAGGAAGAACAGTGAAGAGATCCTTCCTTAAACTTCTCTTTTCAGGCAGCCATGGGCGAATCCCACTCAGATCACCAAGTCAAATATGAAATTAAACACAACCTACTGCTCTGCACTGAGACTGCTAAGGTGGTAGGGATAAGCCCAAAATTAGATAGACTGGTAGTTCCTATAAAATTTAAGTCACAAATTTTGAACATAGCTTACAGTTCCTCTTGAGGAGGTCATTTGGGAATTACAAAAAAAAAACTTTATAGAATATTTAAAGAGTTGTACTGACCAAAAATAAGGAAAGATGTGAAGAATCACAATCTTGCCTTATTTTTGTAGGGAATGTCAAAATGTAGGTAAACCTGGACACCCCATTAAATCCGTACCACTTCATCCCATACCTGCAGACGGAGAATCGTTTGCCAAGCTAATCATTGATTGTGTGGGACCATTACCAAAATCAAAGTCAGGAAACTACCTATTCACTATCATGGATAAATCTACTAGGTATCTGGAAGCAGTCCCAGTGTGCAGTATAAACACTAAAGCCATTCTTAGAGCCAAAACTAAATTTAAATCTTATTTTGCCATTCCAAAGTCTATCCAGAGTAACCATGGTACTAACTTTACAGCCAAAGCTTTTAGAGAAACTTTAACTAGGCTAGATATAATTAAAAATTATAATTTATGAGTTATACCCAAGCAGTGGATAATTACCCACTGCCCATCATCCTCAGTCCAAAGGCGTCTTGGAAAGATTTCATCAGACGTTAAAAACCATCCTACAGACTGGGATGAATCACTTCCTCTGTTGCTGATTGCAATGAGAGAAACCGTGCAGGAATCAACAGGTTACAGCCCATTTGATCTAATCTTCTGGCACTATGTATGAGGTCCTCTGCGAGTGCTCAAGGAAGGATGAATGAGAGAAAACACCTGCATAGCACTCTACAACCCTTCTTCAAGATTGCAAGTGGCCCATCAGTTGGCTAAGGCTCACTTAAAATCTGCTCAAAACACTATTAAACAGAAGTATGACAGAGTTTCGCTTCTTAAATCCTGAAGACAAGGTGTTGGTACAGGAACCTGTACCTGGCCACACCTTAAAAGGTAGAATTATGGGACCAATGCAAATAAGTAAATTTTCTGATGTAAATTATTTGGTAGCTACCCTTGATAAACCCATGAAAAGTAAAATTTACTACAGAAATTCAAGTTAAGCTTCTTAATTCTGTCCTCAAGGAAGCTAGCCCTTTTGTGTTGGGGCTTTCTAAAGATCAACTAATAAGCCTACAAACTTACACTGACATATTTTCATATGTCCTGAAAAAATGTACCCTTGGATATCATGGTGTAGATGTCGGAAACACTAAGCTATTAAACTCTCCCCCTATAGAGCTAATCCAAAAAACAAAAGCTACTTCAACAGGAGGTAGTATTTCTGTTAGAACATGGATTAGTGGAGGAGTCCAGTCCGTGGGTTTCACAGTGCATCCTTGTTAAGAAGTCTGATGGAGGTTTTAGAATGTGTACAGCCTACCATAAGGTGAATGAGGTCACTATTCCAGATGCTTTCCCTCTGCCACGTTGGGATGATGTTGTGGACTTTGTGAGTAAGGCCACTTTTGTTTCCAAACTAGACCTCTTTAAAGGTTACTATCAGGTACCTTTGACAGATAAAGCAAAGAAAATCTCTGCCTTCACAATTCCAGGAGGTCACTATTAATATACAGCGACCCCATTCGGAATGAGGAACTTACTGGCAACATTCTAGAAGCTGATCCATCAGAGTATTAAAGGACTTGAAGGCACGACAGCTTATCTGGATGAAATAATAGTAGTATCCAATACGTGGGACCAACATGTGTCCTGACTTAAGGCTCTCTTTGAGAGGTTTAAGAGTTTCCAGTTAACTGGAAGTCATCCTTTGGACAGTCTACTATTACTTTTTTAGGCCATGAAGTGGGTAGTGGTAAAGTAGCCCCTAAATTTGCTAAAATTCTTGCCATTAAGAATTACCCAGTACCTCATGATAGAAAATTCCTCCAGTGTTTTATAGGGATGGAAGGTTTCTACAAATGCTTCTGTAAGAACTTTGCAAATGTTGTTGCCCCCTAACCTCACTTACCAGTCAGAAACAAAAATTGGAGCACTTTGATGTATTTGTGGGGCAGTCGTCCCAGTTGGTCACAGTCTACAGTGATCACAATCTGCTTGTATGCCTCAACACCATGAAAAACCACAACACATGTCTGATGAGATGGAGGCTCAGGCTGCAACCCTATAATATTAGAGTCATACATATTGCCGGCAAGGAAAATGTGCTGGCAGATACACTCTCCCGTGTTTAATTTAGAATGTGATAGGGACCATATGGGTAACTTAGCTCTTTTTTTTCCCTTTATAAATGTTTTTAAAATGATGTTTGTGTTTTTTTTTCTTTTTAGCGAGGGTGCATTCTGCTGCTGTCCGCATGTGTCTTGAACCAATGTTAGCCCTAATGTCTGCTGTCTCGCTCTAGGATAGAGTTTGACTTTGAGTCTCGAGAAAAAGTTGAGCCCTATCTGAAGAGTGCCATGGTGGCACACTACCCACGGAAGTGGAGGCCTAGTCCTGGCTATTAGACCCCTTTTAGGGGTGTGTGACATGCAAAGACAATGTTACAATTTATTTGGCGTATGTCACACTCCTATACAGGCTGCCTCCCAACCAGCAAACCGGGTGCTAAGAGTTTAATGATCAATAGGGTATCCATCCTTAAATCAGTACCTTGGTTCACTGGCCAATCACAGGCAAGCCCGCCAAAGCTGAAGCAACATCCTTCATTGTCAGTAAGCACTGCTACTATGTAATTTAATTCAGATTTTTTTTTACCACTTACATCGGTCCCATAAACCTCACTTTTATGGTGTGACCAGACACATATTCCTGAACCAACACCTTGTCTCCTGGGTTAAAGGAGATAAATTTAGGTTTTTGATCATACCTCTATTTTTTATGTTGCTCTGAGCGGTTTTTAGCCAGCTGGATTGCCTTATATAATTTTGATATAGGATCATAGGGCATCTTGCAGGCGTCTTCTCCCAAGCATCTTTCCTTGAACATATATAACGAACCTCTCATATTATGGCCAAAAATCAGCTCAAAAAGACTGTACATTGTTGATTTCTGCAGTTTCTTTCATGGTAAACAGCAACACAGGAAGTGATTCATCCAAGTCTTTAAGAAAATGCATGAAATATATATTCATCATAGTTTTTAAGGGTTGGTGAAACTTCTCCAAAGCGCCTTGGGAATGAGGATGATAAGACGTGGACAGTTTTTAATTAATTCCTAGCTTAGTTAAAGTTTCTCTGAATGCTTTTGCTGTGAAATTAGAGCCCTGGTCACTTTGAATAGATCGTGGAATGCCAAAGTGGGGAATAAACTTAATGATGGCCTTAGTATTGATACTATGCATGGGTACTTCCTCAGGATACCAAGTAGTTTTGTCAAAAATGGTAAACAGATATTGGTTACCTGACTTGGCTGTAGGTAAGGGTCACACAGTCGATGATTAGGTCCGCAAATGGTTCTCCATCAGTGGGTATGGGAAAAAATGATGCAGGTATAATGTAATGTCCGGGTTTACCTAATAGCTGTCACTCACGACAGGATCAGATATAATTCCACACCTCTTGTCTTATACCTGGCCAATAAAATTCCTGCAATATAATAAAAAGAGTTTTAGTGACACCTACTTTCTGAACCTGAGGTCCGAATTTCTTTGGTTCTTCAAGTTTATTTGGTATTAACACTCCTCCTTTCTTCTTACCATAAGCTAGGCTTTAAATAGTAAGTGAGCGTTTAGGATGAATTTAGCAGGGTGACTAGAGATAGATTCAGTCACGGCAGCTTTAACAGCAGATGCTAAATAGGAGTCCCTTTGTTTCTCTTCTTGAAGGGAGAGTCTCTCGGGCAGGGAAACGAAAATGTCTGGCAATCCTGCGACCCCAGAATAGGAAGGAATGATCAGGGACTTCTCACCAGATTTACGAGTCCCTGGCCAGTTTTCCTCATAATATAAATTGTCTAGCCCTAGATTACAGTCTTCCAAGGTAAGGTCAGCATTTTCTTTAGGCTTTCCTTTGGACATTGTCTAAGTTTTGGCCAAAATTGGAGAAGAGGCTTCTGAGGCTACAATTGGCTTGGGACAGCATCTACGATTTAGATCATTGTTGCCAAGCAACAATACAGCTTCTTTCATTGGGAACCCCATTTACAGTTAAATACCAAGTGTAATAATGAGTTTTAACGAAAATCTTATGCAGAGTGACAGAAAACTCAGCTTCTAACAATACTGAGCAATTTAAGGAGATCTCAGAAATTGGCAGAACTTCCTCTATTAAGAGGGAGCAATAAGCCCCAGTATTCCTGAAGGTAGATACTTCAATGGGACATTCCTTCTCCTTAAGGGAGTTTTGACTATTACTATAAAAGGGTGCCGTACATGCATCTATTTCCCACTGATTTGTTTCAGCATGAAGCATAGTTATTTCCCCAGAGGCTGTGGTCTAGTTGACTTACCACTAACAGCATCTTTACTTAGCTTGGCCAATGGAAATAAGTCACTTTGTCTGACTTTTTTTGGGTTATCTTAGGTTCTCTACACATGCTGCTATGTATGATAATCTATATAACTGTATTTGTGTATACCTGAATAAACTTACTTGCTTAAGTGGCCTTGATGTGTTCAGGCTTACGGCAGTAGTTACAGGTGATGAGCTCGGGAATCTTTTCTCTTGCTCCTTCCTGGTATTGAGGCAGGAGTCGTTTTTCAATTCCAGCTTCCAGCTTCTCTGGACGAAATTCAGAGGTTCATCCAGGATGATCTCTGTCCATTCCAGGCTGCCGGGAAGAAAAGTTAATTAAGTGACCGCTCGGACAAGGAGCGGTTGGCTTCATATGTGTCAGCAAGTCTAGCTGCCGCCATATCAGTTGCCACTGAACGATCTTCTAAAAACACCCAAACCTCTGGTCCAACTGACTCAAAAAGATTGTCAGTGAGGACATTTACACTAGCCCACTGAATTCGAGACTCACTTGGACTTGTACCACTTGGTGAAGGTCTTAGCGGGTTCATGAAGTCCACATGGGACAGACCCAACCCACGCTTGCTCAGTTTAAATTCCCGTCTATATTTGGCGGGGTTGTACTTATTATGCACTGAGTACAGCCAAATAATCAAGCTTCCCACTGAAGACAATCAGGTTTTTTTGGGCAGTTCGCCTTATGAAGGGAGATTATTAAAGAGTCCTGAAAGTGAGTAAATCATTCGAATGATGGAAATGGTTTAAAATACCGACAATTTGAAGATTAAGACAAATGTACAACAGTTGGATATATTTATTGATGAAACTTTTCGCCTACACAGTAGGCTTCTTCAATCAAATACAGAGGGACAATCAGTAGTAAAATAAAGATGATGTAATCAGTCCATCAACCTTGGAGAAAAAGGTTTTGAGGTGGTCAGTCCCTCAGGCTCATAGCCTTGCCGTGTATATGAATGCCGAAACAATTATTTAATTTGAATTTAAAATAACAATGTAATGTTTAATTCAATCAATGGAAACAGAAGTGATCATGAATAAATTACTTTTGCAGAGTTGCTCAGCGAGGACAGCTAATAAATCATTCAATACAGCAACATCAAAGATGACCAAATTGATGTAGAAGCTCGTGTTAATAGCCTACTGATTTTTAAGCAAGTCAAAGTTATTTTGTAATTGGGACGAGAAAAGAGTCACCATTCTTGGTATAAAAAGCATAACTAATCATATTTTTCTCGCATTGATGAATGTAAAAGCTGAGAGTTGTTATTATACTCCAGGTTATTTCAGGTCCACTAACTCACCCTTTGTTATCCTCCTCCCAAGATGCAACCCACATCAGGCGACTAACACTTACTGCTAGGTGAACACTTACTGCTAGGTGAACACTTACTGCTAGGTGACACTTACTGCTAGGTGGACACTTACTGCTAGGTGAACACTTACTGCTAGGTGAACACTTACTGCTAGGTGAACACTTACTGCTAGGTGAACACTTACTGCTAGGTGAACACTTACTGCTAGGTGAACACTTACTGCTAGGTGAACACTTACTGCTAGGTGAACACTTACTGCTAGGTGAACACTTACTGCTAGGTGAACACTTACTGCTAGGTGAACACTTACTGCTAGGTGAACACTTACTGCTAGGTGAACACTTACTGCTAGGTGAACACTTACTGCTAGGTGAACACTTACTGCTAGGTGAACACTTACTGCTAGGTGACACTTACTGCTAGGTGAACACTTACTGCTAGGTGAACACTTACTGCTAGGTGAACACTTACTGCTAGGTGGACACTTACTGCTAGGTGAACACTTACTGCTAGGTGAACACTTACTGCTAGGTGAACACTTACTGCTAGGTGAACACTTACTGCTAGGTGAACACTTACTGCTAGGTGAACACTTACTGCTAGGTGAACACTTACTGCTAGGTGAACACTTACTGCTAGGTGAACACTTACTGCTAGGTGAACACTTACTGCTAGGTGAACACTTCTACCTGCTAGGTGGACACTTACTGCTAGGTGAACACTTACTGCCTAGAGGTGAACACTTACTGCTAGGTGGACACTTACTGCTAGGTGAACACTTACTGCTAGGTGAACACTTATTGCTAGGTGAACACTTACTGCTAGGTGAACACTTACTGCTAGGTGAACACTTACTGCTAGGTGAACACTTACTGCTAGGTGGACACTTACTGCTAGGTGAACACTTACTGCTAGGTGAACACTTACTGCTAGGTGACACTTACTGCTAGGTGAACACTTACTGCTAGGTGAACACTTACTGCTAGGTGAACACTTACTGCTAGTGACACTTACTGCTAGGTGAACACTTACTGCTAGGTGAACACTTACTGCTAGGTGAACACTTACTGCTAGGTGAACACTTACTGCTAGGTGAACACTTACTGCTAGGTGAACACTTACTGCTAGGTGAACACTTACTGCTAGGTGAACACTTACTGCTAGGTGAACACTTACTGCTAGGTGAACACTTACTGCTAGGTGAACACTTACTGCTAGGTGAACACTTACTGCTAGGTGAACACTTACTGCTAGGTGAACACTTACTGCTAGGTGAACACTTACTGCTAGGTGAACACTTACTGCTAGGTGACACTTACTGCTAGGTGAACACTTATGCTAGGTGAACACTTACTGCTAGGTGAGACACTTACTGCTAGGTGAACACTTACTGCTAGGTGGACACCTTACTGCTAGGTGAACACTTACTGCTAGGTGGACACTTACTGCTAGGTGAACACTTACTGCTAGGTGAACACTTACTGCTAGGTGAACACTTACTGCTAGGTGAACACTTACTGCTAGGTGAACACTTACTGCTAGGTGAACACTTACTGCTAGGTGAACACTTACTGCTAGGTGAACACTTACTGCTAGGTGAACACTTACTGCTAGGTGAACACTTACTGCTAGGTGGACACTTACTGCTAGGTGAACACCTAGTGACACTGCTAGGTGAACACTTACTGCTAGGTGAACACTTACTGCTAGGTGAACACTTACTGCTAGGTGAACACTTGCTAGGTGAACCTTACTGCTAGGTGGACACTTACTGCTAGGTGAACACTTACTGCTAGGTGAACACTTACTGCTAGGTGAACACTTACTGCTAGGTGAACACTTACTGCTAGGTGAACACTTACTGCTAGGTGAACACTTACTGCTAGGTGAACACTTACTGCTAGGTGAACACTTACTGCTAGGTGAACACTTACTGCTAGGTGAACACTTACTGCTAGGTGAACACTTACTGCTAGGTGAACACTTACTGCTAGTGCACTACTGCTAGGTGGACACTTACTGCTAGGTGAACACTTACTGCTAGGTGAACACTTACTGCTAGGTGGACACTTACTGCTAGGTGAACACTTACTGCTAGGTGAACACATACTACTAGGTGAACACTTACTGCTAGGTGAACACTTACTGCTAGGTGAACACTTACTACTAGGTGAACACGTACTGCTAGGTGAACACTTACTGCTAGGTGAACACTTACTGCTAGGTGAACACTTACTGCTAGGTGAACACTTACTGACTAGGTGAACACTTACTGCTAGGTGAACACTTACTCTAGGTGAACACTTACTGCAGTGAACACTTACGCTAGGTGAACACTTACTGCTAGGTGAACACTTACTACTAGGTGAACACTTACTGCTAGGTGAACAGAGGCAACAGGTGTAAGAAAAAATGCCAAACATTAACGCACTTCAGTAGGTGCTACCCACCAGCTGCACCTCAGTAGGTGCTACCCACCAGCTGCACCTCAGCAGGTGCTACCCACCAGCTGCACCTCAGCAGGTGCTACCCACCAGCTGCACCTCAGCAGGTGCTACCCACCAGCTGCACCTCAGCAGGTGCTACCCACCAGCTGCGCCTCAGCAGGTGCTACCCACCAGCTGCACCTCAGCAGGTGCTACCCACCAGCTGCACCTCAGCAGGTGCTACCCACCAGCTGCACCTCAGCAGTGTCACCATAACAAATACACAACACGACAACCACACCTCAGTAGCTGTTCCCTAGTAGCTGCACCCCAGCAGCTGTACGCCACAGCCACACCTCACCAGCTGCACCTCAGCAAGTGCACCCCAGCAGTTGCATCCTGATGATACTGGAGGGAAGGAGGACTAGGGGGGATATAATAACGACATACAAAGTACTGAGATGAACTAACAAGGTGAACAGGGGCAGAATGTTTCAGAGATGGGACAAAGGAACACAAGGGAACACTTGGAAGTTGAAAACTCAGGTGAGTCATAGGGATGTTAGGAAGTATTTCTTCAGCCTTAGAGTTGTCAGGAAGTGGAACAATCTGGAGAGTGAAGTGGTAGAGGCGGGATTCATACAGAGTTTTAAGAGAGGTACGACAAGGCTCTTGAAGCCGGGAGAGAGCTCACCTAGTAGCGACAAGCGAAGAGGCGAGGCTAGGAGCTGTGAATCGACCCCTGAAACCACATATAAGTAAGTACAGTGACGTCTGAAGAGTTTTGATACATTTTTAGTGGCGTTATGACTGTTATATCTATATCTATCTGTAATGTTCTTATGAGACAAGATGCCTACCAAAGTTTTGCTAAGGTTCTGAGCTTATAACGGGACTAAGGTCTTGTTAATAGCGTAAGTCGAGCAATGCAGCAGGCCTACTGGTCATGCAGCAGGCCTACTGGTCATGCAGCAGGCCTACTGGCCCATGCAACAAGCCTACTGGCCCATGCAGCAGGCCTACTGGCCAATGCAGCAGAACTACTGGCCCATGCAGCAGGCCTACTGGCCCATGCAGCAGAACTACTGGCCCATGCAGCAGAACTACTGGCCCATGCAGCAGGCCTACTGGCCCATGCAGCAGGCCTACTGACCCATGCAGCAGGCCTACTGGCCCATGCAGCAGGCCTACTGGCCCATGCAGCAGGCCTACTGGCCCATGCAGCAGGCCTACTGGCCCATGCAGCAGGCCTACTGGCCCATGCAGCAGGCCTACTGGCCCATGCAGCAGGCCTACTGGCCCATGCAGCAGGCCTACTGGCCCATGCGTGGTTAGTTCTACTCACAATCAAATATTCCCACTCATGTAGATGAATAAGACAAGTGTAACACTTGGTTATCTTTACTCTGAAACGTTGCGCCTACCCAGTAGGCCTCTTTAGTCGCACATAGTGTGGATAATATACTGGAGACAACTCAAGTGCAGAGTTTAGGGTTTTCAGTTCTGAGTATTCGCGTCTATGACAACACTTAACAATTTGTTTCACCCAACATGTTTGAGTTTTCCTATATCCTTTATTAATCTAAATTAATCATTTCAGCCTTAGTGAGTTCTCTCTCTCTCTCTCTCTCTCTCTCTCTCTCTCTCTCTCTCTCTCTCTCTCTCTCAAGGAAGGTCAGTTCTGCTTCTCTATGATGGACTGGAGTTATTGTGAAGAGTTCAGCAGGTCGTCGAGTGATTCCCTCTGGTGGAGAATCTTGTTGACATTCTTCCAGCACACGGCAACACTGCACAGCACACGGCAACACTGCACAGCACACGGCAACACTGCACAGCACACGGCAACACTGCACAGCACACGGCAACACTGCACAGCACACGGCAACACTGCACAGCACACGGCAACACTCAGCACTCATGCCGGTTGCAGGAAATTCTGAGAGTTAACACTAAGCATCGTGCACACTGAGACTTACACCAAAACTGCCTTTGGGTTAGTGTGGAGTTTAAATTAGTCTTTGCTCTGAGTGCCTTAAAACGCTTGAGGTTGAGTGTGAGGGTTAGTCCATGGGTGCTCAGCAGTGAATTTAGGAGGTTTAGTCCAAGGTGAAGGAGGAGGTCCTGCTTCTCCAGGAGGAATTTAGGAGGCTGAAGGTTCACCACCCCCTCAATAGGGGTTTTGGAAGAGAGGGTGAGGTGGCTGCAGTTCTGGAGGGGAATAGGGATACCAGTAGTGAGGTGCAGTCTGCCACTCCCTGCGAGGAGGGTGAAGGGGGGGAGGAAGAAAAGGCTACCAGGAGTGAGGTGCAGTCCAGCACCTGCTACAAGTGGCGAGTGGTTCCCAGTAATGGCAGGAACATCAAAATAAGGAAAGTTAAGAGAGAAGATTTGAAGGTAGGAAATCGCTTCTCTGTTCTTCAGGATGAGTGTACTCCAGTGGTCAATGAAGGTAAAGGTACTACTTCCCCAAGTGAAGGTAAGGGTACTACTTCCCCAAGTGAAGGTAAAGGTACTACTTCCTCTGCTAATAGAGGTAAGCGAATTCTTGTGGTAGGTGACTCACAGGTAAGGTATATGGACCGTGTTTTCTGCAATAGGAATAAAAAGGTGAGAGAGAGGGTGTGCTTCCCTGGAGCTGGTGTTGGAGACATAGTCAACAGGTTGGATAGTATCATGTCAGGTAATGGAAACAAGCCCATTATCTGTCTCAGTGATGGTGGAAATGATATTGGGAAGGGTAGGAGAGAAGAGCTGCTAGATAAGTACAGGTCAGCTATAGAGCTAAT